>VNJO01000263.1:0-154261 GCA_008042535.1 Drosophila tani
GAATGATTTGAGCTTTTTGCTCAATCCTCTTCAACAAAAGAATATCCTGCATTTCAATATTGTTCTCCTCAGCCCACTGAATACAAACTGAAAATGCTTTCTTCGCATCTGCAGTAGATATATTTGTCTTAGTAGCCATTTCCACAATGTCGTCTTCAGAGTCTGTAAGCTGCACTGGCGATTCTTTTTGTTTAGCATGTTCTATTATTTCGTCATCCGAAAACTCCATTGAAAATTCATTCAATATTTACCAGGTCCGTTATAGGTATTCGAAATAAATTGATTTATTTTTCCCTTATTTTTTTTAATGTCGCAAATCGTTGATTTAGGAACATTAAATTTTTCGGCAACATGCCTAATAGTTTTTCCCTCATCAAGACTTTTTAAAATTTCACACTTTTCCTTTAAAGTTAGTGTTTTATGTTTGCGTTTATTATTTAAAGACATGATACTTGGTATGAAGTTACTCAACCACGCTCGCGAAAGAATGCACCGAAACTGAAGTAATGATAGTGCCAAACGTACACAAAGGTTAGAATAATAAAACAAACAAAGTAAAAACGGGAAACCCCCGAAATTTATTTTTTTTTTCTTCCATAAGAAAAATTGTCCGGATTGTAGAGGTAAAAATATTATTTTGTCCGAAATGTAGAAGCGTCCGAATTACTGGAGTGTCCGGACTGGCGCATGTCCGGACTGTCGAAGTTGTACTGTAATTGAAATTGATTAACTATTTAATATATTCATTTGTTTGTTACATTTTTTGAATACTTTTTTAAAAATATATTTTAAATTACTTTTGGTTTGTTAGTTGTATAGATTTTAATGCTATAAATCTGGTTAATATTGCGTATTTTATTTTGCTATATTTTATAGTCTTTGCTTTTACCTAAAATATAGTAAGCCTTCAATTTTGTCAAGTTATTTATACTTAAAATTGATTAACTTTGTTTTCTATATTTTTTTTACCTATAGAAAATCAATTAATAATTTTATATGAAATTTATTCTCTACAGTTTTCTTAGTATTTCTATTACTTATCTCAGGAATTTATTTATTTTAATATATATTTAATATACTAAGAAGAACCCCTTTTAATTTTTTCTCAGTATTTCGATCGCGTTTTTTGGCCATTTTAATATTTTTTGTGGCCAAAATGCAGCTGCAGTCGCCATCCTCTGCTCCTTGCAGCGTCGCCCTTCCGGTTCTTGTTCTCCGTCGTCCTTCTCTGCTCCTTGGACTATCGCTATCTTGTTTCTATGGCTCATTCTTCTTCTTTGTTTGCGGCCCTTTTCAATTTGGCCTTGGCAGGGAGCTGCAGTGGGGCAGGGGGCAGGTGGGGGGTGGCACAGGACAGATAGCAAAGGGCTGAGGACTGAGTCCTGACGCAGGCAAATATTGTCCTTGCACAGCAGTCACAGCATCTTTGACAGTCGCAGTCGCATTCGTAGTCCAACATTTGGGGTTCCGTTGCCCGCTTTTCTTTTCCACTTTTTTTGGGGGAATGGGAAATGGGGGTTCCCCCAACGTATTTTTGTCACGAATTCAATAAATGATTTTTAAGCACGTTTTTATTACTTTTGCTTGTTGCTGCACAAGGTTTTTCCGACCTGGGTCCTTTACTGCTTAAGGATATCCAGCAAAATAATTAATTAGAGATTATATATTAGTGGATAATATTATTTATATTATTCATAAATTATTAAATATATTTTTCCCGCTAAATTTCACATGTTATACATAGGGAAATAATATTACTTTTGATATTTGATTAGAGGTCCTTCTAGGATACCCACTAGTCGCACCCATTTTCCGTTTTAAAAAATGTGTCTGTTATTTATTGGTTTGCTTGGGGCTCGAATGGCCGGACTCCAGACTTCGGAATGGAGAAAAGAAATGGGTTACCCGTATGGGAAGTAGAAAATAGCTAAAATCGTAATTTTTCGAGCGTTTTGTTCTGCAAATGCGTGTGCATGACTCATATCTAAAAGCGTCGAGACTTGTTACCAAAAAAAAAGAAAAAGGAAAAACCAAAACAGAACACAACCAAAGACTGCTCACTTCATACAAGAAAATGCACTTTACTAATGAATTGAATTGTCTTCTCACAGCTCGAGTGTTGGACTTTGGTTGGGGCTTGGAGTACGAGTGTTCACCATAAATATGGTTAGTTGGTTTCCAATGCCGTTTCTTTGAATGTTTATGGAGAGAAAGGGTATTCGGGGTCATATTTATAACACAAAGAACTTAAAGGAAAAATTTATAATTACTTTTAGGACATATTAAATATAATTAAAACTACATAGGGTTATTATATCTTAATTTAAGCTTTTCTTAAATATAAATATATGCTTAAAGTGTTTATTTTTCTAAATATCAGCTATTAGATTTTCATTTTTTTTCTGATAGATAAAACTTTTTGAATTATTATAAAAAAGTAAATATTAAAAAATAAACACTATCAAATGTTTCACTTACTTTCCTTTATTTTCTGTTGTTTAATTGTCCATATAAGAAACCTTTAATAAATACATTTTCGCTTATGGAAGCATATTTATTTTGTCTTAAAAATCCTATATGATAAATAAATGTAATACATATTTTTATGGCTTCTTCACAAAGTGTATTTACCCCTTCGGCTTGGGTTATTTCCTCTCATGTTCTCCCCACTTGTGTTTGGTCAAAGTTATGTTTGTTTTTCTCCCCCTTTTCTAGTTGGGGTCAATTTGGAATTGTTTCGCCTGCCAGTTTAATTGTAATTACCAATGAAAGCTTGAGTTGGCTTCCCCAAGCTCCCCCCTTTTTTTGTGGGAATTTTTTGGGTAACTTTAAGGTCTTTTTGGCGCTTTGTTGCAACTGCTAAATGCGCATACGTTTTGGCCCCATCAATAAATCATTGAGCAGACAGCGTTAAAAGCACTCTGTGCTCGTGTGTGTGTGTGTGGCAGCCGCAAGTCGCAGATCCCCCCCTGGAGTCCCCAGTCGCGGCTTGGATATGGATATGGATATATAGATAGATATAGACGGCACGGCATATCAATATTCCGCATAGACGGATTGTATTTTCAATATTTGCGCAGCGGCAAGAAGAATGAGCAGAAGAATAAACTCCAGTGGCGTACGGTGAGGAAGTAAGTGAGGCTGGGGACGGGAGTTAGCCAGTGACAGCCCCAGCATTGTGACTTTATGACCCTGCATAATAATGCTGAATAAAATTATATTATAATATAAATATTGTAACAAATATTTGGTATATATTTAGTAAGGAGGAAAGAATATACTATGCTCTCTTAGAGTACAGCTGATCAGAAACTCTATCGATAGCTATTGCTTGTACATTGCAGGCAATTTAAAATTCTATAACAAATATTTAAACATAAAAGTTTAAAAATTAAAAAACTGTACTAAATAGATACAAAATAAGTGCAATCATATAATATATCTTTGTCAAATTAGTGTATATAAATAATAAAAGTTTAATGTACAATGCTGTAAATTTTATTCCTATTAAAAATTTAAAATAAATACCTTTTTTTATATTCCCTCTTTATTTAATGTGACCATTTTCTTCTTTTAACGTGACCGTTTTCTTCTTTACTTAATATTCTGTGTCACACAGCCATAAGCAGTGAGTTATTCGCTGTGGAAATGGGCGCGGAAAATGCTGGGCTTTCGAGGGGTTAAGAACGGTATGCAGGCGAGAGGGTGAGGGGAGGTACTATCGACAGCGGCTTTTGTTGGTTTTGTATTGCAATGATTTAGCAGTTTTTCGTCTGTGTTTACGCTGTGGATAAGGTTTGACGGCGTCGATTGTCGTGAGCTCTCTTGTTCGCCAGCCTCCTCTTCCCTAGCCCCACCTCCCCCCTTTTGGGATGCATAAGAAATCAGAAAATTGTTGTGTTTTAATCGAACCCCCCTTTTTGTGGCGGCGGTGGCAGGAAGGAGGAGGAAGGGGGCATTTTTCTATGGCAGACAATAGACGGCGGTGCGCCAATAATCTAGCTGTCTCCTTCGCCCCGCCTAGGGCCGTCTCTTTCTATTAAGCCGCAGACTGCATTGAGCTCTCTCTCTCTCTGTGTGTGCACTTGCCGATGCTGATCAATATACAATGCACAATGCAGCGATGCCGCTGCAATGCCAGCTACTTGTGTAAATAACTGTCAGCCAATTGTTGTTTAATCGCCAGCTTAGCCCTGCTCACTCAGCCCCTTTCAGCCTTTCAGGCCACCGATTTTGGGGTTAAGTGCGGTTGCTGGGTCTTAAAGTTGCTTTTCGCTTTGGTTCCTTAGTAGGTTTTTCTATTTTAATAAAATATGTAATATAAATGTAAGACTGTGTAGGAGAGGGGCAGAGTAACAGGGAAAGAAAAATGAGGACGAGGCTATATGTCTCCTCGCTGGTTTATTCGTAGCGAAGAAGCACAGATCTGATGGCTAATTAGTTGCACATTTTACATTAATTAATTTTCATGGAATATCTCTTGCTCTTCTTTTTTCCTTTATTTTTTGTGATGAAAAGTTTTGTCATAAGAAATTCCACAAGGCATTAGCAGCAGCCGACGCCATCGCTGCACTTTTCACTCCCAACCCTAGAATTTTTCCCGCATTTTTCCCCTCATTTCCCGAAAACTTCCCCTCTTTTTCGACTGCCTTTGATCCTGTTGCCCTGGCTAATTGGATTTAGTTACAGCTAATAAAAACGTTTACGAAAGAATTTCATTTTTACTGCAAATTGGCCTAAAATAATTATTTTTTGCTTGAACAACAATAGGAACGGGCAGGAATGGTAAATGATCGAATAGAAAGATTACTATTTAATATTGTAAGCATTAATTGAAAATACTACGAGTATGGCATAGTGTAGCCCTTTTAGTATTTTGTAAAGCATTTAGCATTTTATGTTAAGATTCCGCCGAGATTAAATGAAATTGGGATTAGGTAGAAAAGAGACTACGGTCACACTACAAATTAGAAAAGAAGAAAACACACATTGAAATAACAAGAGAGCGAATAAAATCAAATAAATAAAGAAGAATCCAGAGATAAACTACGATAACAATATAGAGATTTTATAGATTTGGAATTTTAACATACTCACTAAGATTTTATATTTATAAATAACCATAAGTATTTTCCTAAGCTCTAAAATCACAAATTAAAAATGTTTTTTATCAATGATTTCTAATATCTATATTCTAATATCTATTTTGTTAATTTAAGTTTAATAAGCCACCTACTTATTTGGATTCTAAATTTATTTATTTAATATTTAATGTTACAATTTAAATGAAAATAAAGTAAATTATACTTTTTTTTTTGTGCTGTACTAGATTAGAAAATATTTATAAATATTATTATTTATACCCAACTAATGTTATACAATTTTCACTGCAAAAATTATTTCTAAATGTATTAAATAATATAATTGAATAATTTTCTTAAGTACCTTCCTCTGCGTTGTATACCCACCCTTTACAGGGTATCGAGAAACATAAAAATCATGTAATTTTCGACCTCCAATGGAGAAGAGCCTAATGAACTGCCCAAGAGTGTCTATGATAATTGCGTGAAATTTTCCCTGCATGGGAGCTTTTACATACGAACGAGCCCCGTCTTCCCATTGTCCTCACATTTCCCATTTCCCCATGTCCGCATGTCCGACAGACAGCTGTTGTCCAATCGAAAAGCTCTAACACGTCTTATCGACATATATCGATAAAAGAATTAGCTAAATCGTGACTGCCACTTTGAGCATGTCGCTGCCATTAATTATGGCTGATGACATGACGACACGACTGCCGCATCCGCATCCGCAATGGCGTCGGCACCCCATCCGCTTCCTTATCCCTGCTGCTGATTTTATTAGCTTGGTCCACTTTCGATTAAGTCCCGATGCCGCTCGTGCTCACCTAATTAAAATCGACTTTTTGTGCAATTAATGCCCCAAATCAAATTATCTGTGGAGAAGAAAAAAAAAACAAAGTTTGCCAGCTCGTGGAAAACTTTTCGCCAACGCAACAAGGAGGGAACAGGGGGTCAATGTGTGAAAAGCAAAACCTGCCATCGAAATGGGGAATCCTCCTTCGCGTGTTTGGATCTCAGTTATGCGGGAAATATTATATTTTCTCCGAGGAAAATGTACACGAAAATAATGCAATGAATATAAAAAATTAATAAAATTCCAAATTAAAAAATAGTTAATTTTCTTCAGTAATTTGTACACGAATATTAAGCAATATGTATTAAATATATATATATATCATTTATATCATTTTTAAAGCCTTTTTAAACAAATAAAAAATCAAAAATCAACGTGGATGCTATAGAAATTCATAGCGCTTTAAAATCATTAAAAAAGATGTCAAAAAGTATGCTTCAATATATGTCATTGTAAAAACAAACAAATTTTCACTGCATTTAAGACCTCAAAGAATTAATTACATACTTTTAGACACCGTTGAAGGTGATTTAAAAACCCTAGTGATTTCTGTGGCCCCCCGTATATATTTATTTTCTGGAAATTCCCTGCTCAAATGTGTATCAATGCCAATTAAAACACCGCCTGCCCGAGTTGACACAAAATAAAATTCGTACAAGCATACTCTACACTTTTTTAAAAATAAAAAAAATGGAAACAAGAAAAAAAGAGAAAGAATTCCATTTCATTTGCTTCCACTTGACAGGTCAAAGTCAAACTGGCGGCATTAACCCAAAGTCGGGGCTCACAAATTGACACAAATAAAATGTTGAGTGGTCCTCAAAGTCCCCCGTCCCCCCTGCCTCCGACCCACCCCCCTTTGGCCCGACGCCTGTGGCCAACAGTTTATCATGTCCGCCAGGAATAATTCAACTTTGCTTATTTCACACTTCAATTTTGTAGGTAAACAAACTTTTTTCTCTCTTTTTGGTAAACAGAGAAGGGAGAAGAAAAAAATAAAAATAAATAAATATATCCCACAAAAATACCCTTGAGTGGTTTTCGGGTGCGCTTCGCAAACAAATAAAAATGATGAGCGGCAAGAGGAACTTGTGGCGAAATCCCTGAAATCCTTGGGGCATATTTTCCCCCACACCCTGCCTACTAACCCCTAACCTCTAATTTCCCCACTCCCCCGGGCCATTGTTATTGTAAAAAGTTTGACTCTTTCTTGGCTGCATTTGTGTGTTGCGGCTGCGGCCAAATTAAAGCACAAATTGTGGCCAACTTGTGAAAAATACGAACTAGCCACCAGGGTAATTTTTGTGGCTCATAAGTGCCCCCCCTCCCCCGAAAAGCCTCCGCAAAAAAAACCATCCACTTGAGCCTTGTCCTTGAGGAGTCCTATAAATATTATCATCACCATCATCATCAGTTGAGTACAGGCTCTTCTTGTCGAGCGCTTGTTGTCTTTTAGCCATGGCCATAACCTTTGGCCGCCGCCACCTCCCTCTCATTTCCCTGTTGTCTAAGCAAACTTTTCCTGGGCAGAACTTTATTGAGGGAAATTATCATTTGCTTTCCTTTGATATTTAAACCTTCCCTGGGATGCATAACTTTCAGGGAGTTGCAGGAGTTCCTCTGGAGTTCTCCGCAGAGTTCTCTCTTTCTCTCAGAGGTACTGTAAATTTCAAGATCACTGTGCCTGTCTTTTATTTTATATTTTTATAGCATAAGATTTAATTTAAATTAAATCAAATAAAGTCCCTGCAAATTCTACTAATAAAGCTGATTGTTCTCTTTTTACCTTTGACCTTTGAGTATTCTCCTGATACTTTTCACATTCATATATCACACATTCCATTTAAATAAGCTCAAGGAGGCAAAGGCAGCATCAAAATGTCAACGGAACAGGGGATATATATGGAGCAGGATAAACGGGGGAGATAAGGGGCGACGATGCTCGTAAGGACATCAGGACAACTAACGTGGCAATAAAGTCGACTACAATAAAACACACATACTTATTAGCACTTTTTATAGGTAGTGACGGCGGCAGTCTGATTTGTAATTCTCAAGGCTCTAAAATGGGGGGGCAAACAGGGGTTAACAGGGGTGCCTGGAATTCAGGGAAGAAGGCAGAAAGGACAGCCAGCCCCATATCCATATCCGCAGAAGAAGAAGCAGCAGCTGGGCTCATAAAAATACACAGACGTCGTTGGATTTTTAGAGTTGAACATAAAGAGGATGTTGCAGGAAATAATGATGAACGTAAGCAATACCCCGGGAAATGTAGGGAAATATATAAGGAATAAAGTAATGTTAAAGGTAAAATAAAAAGCTTTGAATTAACTACAATATTAGGCAAAATATTCAAAGCTTTTATTTGATATCTTTACATATTAATTAAGTTAATAAAATAATTGTACAACCTATAAACTTTGTTTAGATATTTATTTATTAAATAAGTAATATTCATATTATAATTTAATTGATCAAGAATATAAGAAAATACTTCTGGCTTATTAAAAACAGGTCTTAACTCTTAAAAAGAAAATATTATAACTATAAAAAATCCATTAACAACTTTTCCAGGGTGTACACAAATCCCAACTTAAAAAAAAACCTGCAATAGGAAAGATAGAAAAACCTAGAGGGGGTGGAAAGTACCCCTAGACATTTGGCATAGTTCGTCGAGGCGAACTTTTTGTCTAAAGCAGCTCGTAAAAATGCCCAAGTGAATAATAATCATCAGAAGTGGGCTTTCCTCGACACCCACACCACCCACACCCAACGGGGTCACATGTGTAAGGACCTTTCTTTTTCGCTTTTTGTTGTAACATACGAAAAACTAAACGGAAAGGAAAGTTTTATTGTCTGTACGGAAAAGGCGGCGGCGGCGGACACAGAGACTTAAGGACACGCCAAAAGGACAACGAACGGACGGACCTATATTCCTTTCGGAGTAGGAAATAATTAAGCGTAATTGAGTTAAGTTATTTCCGCTTGCAGTTGTCTTGCAAAATTCCCCCAAAGCCGGGCGAAGGGAAAAATTCAAGGAGAGGAGAGCGGCAAAAGGAACACTGCAATCCTTAAAGGACTTGCCGGAATTTTCGCCCAACTGTCTGCCCTGCCAGTGATTTATTTAAAAGATGAGCTGAACCAACAGCAGCTGTAGCGGGGTTTGCTTTTTTTTTTTTTCCTTGTCTCCCCAAATGATATTAAATATTTTTATGAGGGGACAACTTTAAGCGTAACACTTGGGGATATGGGAAATCTCAAGGTTAGATAGGGAAAAATCGATGGCCAGAAAGGTGAACAAATTCGAGATTATTGGGCGATAAAGGTGGGGGGAATTGTTATTGGGAAAGGGTCCTGGAAAAAAAATTGTTGATTGGGATAGGTTTTTGGGTTAGTTGGTCAGGATGCTATAATTTAAGGACGGGGTTGTTTATAGCTTGGATAAAGGTTACCTTCAGACTTACATAGTTTCGAGTGAATTTAGAGAGCTCTTTAAATTATTTAAATTGCTGCGAATTATTTATATAATAAATTTATATTTCAACACACATAATTATAAAGTTCTTAAGCTATTTATTTACTATCTTTTGCATTTATTACTTAATTGAATTCATCATTTGTCTCTGTTATTTTCTAGGGTGTTTAAGTAAAGCTTAAAATAATTATCCTTGTAGTTAAATCGAATCAATTTCTTAGCCTTAATAATAGCAACTAACTCGGCATTTCTCAGTGCATTTTCCTTGTAACTTTTCGTTGCACTTTTGGTGAGTTTTCTTTGGGGTTGAGGAGGAAATCATTCAAGCGGCTTGCGTCTTGCATCGATTTCAGTTAATGCGATGCCGCAATTTCTGTTTCTCTTTTTCTTTTTCCTTTTTTCTTTTCCTTTTTTACTTTTTATTATTTTTCCACGCTTTCCGCTTTCCCTTCGAGTGCAGCTGTCAAATTGTGTTGTGTGCAATAAGCAGCAAGGGGGGCCTGGGGGTCGATTTTAAGGGCAGACCGAGAAAACTTCTTTATTATAGCTGCCCTCTGCGGTTGTCTTTTCCTTTTCTTGCCCGGCTGTGTGTTGCATTTTATTTAACTCAAATTGAAAGGGGTCCGCCCCTTTCCCCCTCGGTGCCGCCTTTTTGTGCAATTTATTGTTTTTATGCGTTTGTCGTGCACTTTTTAAGTAGTTGGCATTCCAGAGGCATTATTAGATTTTCCAGCTCAAACTTTTCTGTTCGAAATGGTTCGTGCTGTTCAAGCTGATTGCCACCCACTCTCAGACCTATTTTTGAGAAGAAATAAATAATATTGTTGCATGTTTTAGGGTGATTTTTTGGTGGTTAAATATAAAAATCGATAACTTGTGAACTAAGAATGGAATACCTGGCCTTAGGTCCCTTAATCGTTTGTTATTTCTCACAGAAACAATAAAAAATTTGTTATTAAAACTGAGGTTTTGGAAGATAGCCTTTTAAAGTGTAAACATATATATATTAAGTATTATTAAGTGTGACCATGTTGTTATGATTTATGTAAGTAGCATTAAGTGTGAACATCTTGTTAAAGAATATAATATTGTATGTATTCGATAGTTTTGTATTAACTATCGATAACACGATAAATATATGATTGAAGCGCAGCCAACTTTACTTTAAAAAGAAGAAGCACAAGAGACAGACGCGCCAGAAAATAAGAAATAAAGAATGATTAAAAATATACACCATCATTCACAAAGGATTATTTCCTAAAATTTTATGTAAACAATCATCATAATAATATTAATAATAAACTTTCAACCTATCTAAATATGTATCTACATTTGAAACCCTTTATAAAGCCTTTGCAAACTCCCCCTTAAATACTTCCTGCAAGGAAAATCTCCCTTAAAGTTAGGCTCACCAGCAGCACCTAACAAATTTCTCTCAGTGCACATTTTCTAAAGTTGCAATTTCAATTTCAATGGCACTGCAAAGCGGGACAGCAATAACCAATTAAAGTAATTAGCCTCGCTTCGCCGTTCGCCGACCGCCGCCCGCAAGTTGCAACGAGGTGACAAATGTCCTTTCACCCACCAGTGTCTGTTGCCTTCTCTGTCCCACAAAGGCGCCATCTCGCTCGCACCCGCCACTGCACACTGTGCTGTGTGTTTGTCAAATACGTCAACGCTTGTCGGCTGCTTGCTTCACTGCTTGCACTGCTTCACATTGACAAGTTGGCTTTCGCACAGCATAAGTCATCGCACACACACACATATGTATAGCAACCGGAAACGGATGGTGTGGGAAGGGGAGGGGGGGGCAGCGCGGGCGTAACATGGAGTCCTAACAACGCTAACCGGCAACAGCAAGTCCAGCCAACCAATCGAACTAACACCCAACTCTCTCACAGCTTCCGGACCCCATAGCAACGTGGAGCTGATCGTCTGGCTATATATTGACCTAGCCTCTTCTTTATAGATATATCTCAGCTTCGAGGTTGGAATTCTCAACTAATTCTGGCATTAAAGTGAACTTGAACATGATGTTATTAAAAGCTGAGGGCTTCCTTTCCTTTAATATGAATTTAGAATATATTTATTGCCTTAAAAGTTAACTTAATAAAATAAAATATATTAGAAATTATACCCTATTTAATAAAAATAATTTTAGAGGTCTATAAATTATTATAATTAATTAATGATATATTTTTTTATAATTTTGCATGTCTTTCAGCGGCTTTTCCGGTGATATCTCTGACCTGTTCGATTCGCCTCGCTTCGCTTCGCCTGTCAATTCACTCGATGACTAGACAAAGCTATATGTGTCCCCCGTGCACGCCCCCCTCTCCCCCTTGTGTCTGTGTGTGTGTGTGGTAGAAAATCTCTTTTAATTGCCAATCGTGTGGAAAAATGAATTTTCCATCGAATTAGTATTCTGTGGCTGAAATGCATTCATGAAGCACTCATTAGGAAATCCTCAACTGATGTTCGCTCTCGCTTTCGCCTCCTACACCCCCTCCCCTCTCCTTTTCATACACTTTTCTCCACTTTTTTTTTTGGGTGAGGGGTGAGGGGAGGGTGAGGGCTTCAGGCCCACCATCCCGCTTTTCCGGTTCCTCATCACAGCCACGTTCTCAGTTACGTTCAGTTTTTGGGCTTGTTATGAGTTGAGTCAACATATTTTGCAACACTTACCGGCTGCTTACCGGGGAATGGGTAGAGATACACAGAGAGAAAAAATTATATTTTAAAGTAGATAATATCTTGGAATTGTCTTAGATTTATGTGAGATTTTTAAGGCAATTGAAGGGCAGTTTTTAAAATTAAATTAGTTATAAAAAAAAAAGTTTATCGATGTTATCTTGAAGCTATTGAATAAACTTAAAAAGAAAAAAAAGTATTTAAAAGCTTAAGTATTAATTTAAAAGCCTTAAAAGTGTTTTAAGATATATAGATAGGTTAATGCACTTATTATTATTTATTTATTATTTATTATTTATTCACAAAACATTTTTTGGATAAAGTTATCAGCATAAAAAACATTCATCAAAAACATTTGTAATCTAACAAATACGGAAGCAAGAATCTAATGATTTCCTTAATACAGTTAATAATATATAATACTAATATATAATATATACCCAAGTATATAAAATTAAATTAAATTAATAATTATGTAATAAATTTAGTAAGAAAGAATTTTAAAAAGTTTTAAAAGATTTTAATTAATATCACAAAATAAGGATGCCCTACATTTCCGGTGAACAATTCTCTCCGTGTACTAGATGGCGGGCGATGGGAGGCTCTCGACAAGGACCCAGCTCAACTGCCACTCCCCGAAAGAGGAAAACCCCACTCCCCTCCCGGAAAGCCCCCCGCAGCAGTACTTGAAATCAAAATCAAGGAAGTGACTATAATTTTGGTGTAGCATGTTGTCGGTACGTGTTTCAATATGTCAGCATCCGGTGATGAGTTTGCTACGTTCGCCATTGCCACGCCCCCCTCAACCTACCGCCCACAGTCCCTCGCAGACACACACGTGCAGGGAGGTTGTGTGTGTGTGTGTGTGTGCGGTGATTTTGTGTTGAGCACTCTTCAGTTATTTTATTGATGTTGTAAATTTCTGGTAATTGAGCTTAATTTTTATACAGTTGCCATCGTCTTTGTTTTATGTTGATTGCGGCAAAAGAGGGGGCAGCGTGGCGCAGTGAAAGAGACGGACAGACGGACAGACGGACGGACAGACGGACAGACGGACGGACGGACACAAGCCCATTGATTGCTTGAGGTATTTCTTCCAGTTCGAACTTCTCTAGTTGTCCGCTTGAGGATGAGGATTGATGGGTTAAGAGCAACGGGGGGTTAAGCGTGTGGTGTTGGTGGGTTAAGTGTGTCCAGCGGGGGTGTTAAGCGACAGCCACTTTGTCTCCCCGTAAATTGAAATTAAATACTTGCAGTTTTTCCTAATTTATTTTATTTTTGCATTTTGGCACTCTCTCTTTTGAGCCACTTCTGTGCTTATTTGATTTATTTGGTAACACTAATTGGTGGAGTAGTGTGACCCAATTTCTTGGTTTGGAATTTAGCACTTTACTCATATTAGATTTGCGATTGGAGTTGTTGTTGTAATTAGAAGTACTTCTTAGCTTATTTCAGCTTTTTAGCTTTTACCTTTTTGTTTTCAAAGGGTTCTTGGCATTTTAACTTAAAAAACAAGGAGTTTTGAATTAAAATTTATGTTTTAAACTGGTTATTAGTTTTTTATTTGAGTTATTTTGCAATTCATTATATTTACTATGTCAAAAATGCTTACTTATTAGTTTTATTCAAATATTTAAATATTTTAATGTTTTTAAAAACCTTTATTTTTACCAGCTCTAAGAGCTTTAACTCTATATGATTTAAATTCATATTCCTTAGATATCCCTAGCCTCGCCCTTTTCCCCATACTCTCCAGTTTTTTTTTCCGCTTTATCTTTAACCTTCTTTAACTTTCCATTCAGCTTCAACAGCAATTTCAATTAGGAACTTTGGCATTCAGATATGAAATTAAAATGATTCGCACACAGCTGTGCACCTCCCTTACATGTGTCCATACATATACATATATATTTATATATCTGTATAGGATACATACATATATATATTTGAATCGACAATGGGTGGTTTTGGTCAACTCCTCGGCGCCGCACAGTGGACAAAAGGCAGCTGTCATCGAGAATGACAACAAGCCAGAGAGAGGCGAAATAAAAGAGAACAGGAAATTATGCAAAAAAGTAGTGAAGTGCGATAAAAAGGGATAGAAACATTTTAGAAGCAAAATCATTTTTTTGCTCAGAGTAGAGGCACTGAAAAAACTAAATTAGTATTCAGTGATATGTCGCAAAAAACTCATAGGATAAATTTGGTCTTAATCCTAATATAATACTAATGTTACTGTAATAAAAGCGAGTACACAGCCTAGAGTTTAAGTGTGAACATTGTATAATAGATAAATAAGGAAAACTATCGAAATAATAAATGGTCACTCTGGAACGTGTTGCTTCCGGTGGAGACGAAAAAGCTGAAAAGAAGTAATTAACAAGCGTCCTAATAATTTTTGTTAATAAGCCTGATCACGCTTATTACAGTTTTATGAAAGTAACTCAGCTCTCTTATTTATTCAATTTTTTTTGTTTCTGTGTATAAAAAGACGGAAATCGTTTTTTTTTTCTGTTGCGACTTTTTTACGCCCTTGGTTGGGAAACCCCAACCCATTTGACCAACTTTGGCAATTCCATTTTCACAATCATGCGTTGAACTTTGAACTCCCAGTTTGCCTTTGCATACATCCATATGTGTGTGTGTGTGTGTGCATTTTGGAAAACTGCTTTTCAAAATATGCCAACAGACAAATGCCGGGCAAAAGTTTTTATTCATTCATTCATCGCCGCCCTCAGCCACACTTTCCTCCCGATTTTCTGTTTTGTCATCGCTTTTTGCATGGTCTCAGTTGTGGATTGAAAACCCGGACGGACAGTAACCCCTTTAGCCCCCCTCACCGGAAAATCCCCATTCGCCCGTGCCATTTTCCAATCGTTTTTGGCGTTTTTAGTTGCGGCCATTGAATGTTCAAAAATTATTGTAAACTTTTCAGACTCACACACGACCCGGCCACACATGTGCCGGGCTGTGTGTGTGCCGAAAGTTCGAGTTCGAGTTCTAGTTGGGAAATCAATTAAAAACGCTTGTTGGACTCCGACCACAACTTTCCCTTTCGATCCTGTGGTTACGTCCAACTGGTCAAGGCCTCAAACCCCAAAAAATAGTTTTGGTAATTTTTACTTTAACCAAAAAACTTTGCAGAAGTTCAGACCAGAAACTGATACGGCTATTGATCACTCGAAAAGTGCTCACTTATTAAATTAGTGCTAGCGGTATTTCTGCTTAAATGCTGGGGAAAATAATTTAATTATAGTTCATCTCTGTTTGTTTATATTTTATTTATTTAATATTATTATTTTACTGTGAAAATAAATATTACCATTTTAGTTTTGCAAATTGCTTTTAAAAGAGTTTTAAGGTCATACTTAAAGCGAATTAAAAGCAAAAACAATAATAGAGAACAAAGAAAAATGCAGCTGTACGATCTCAGTCACAGAACAGGTCTCCTCTCACCACCGCTTTGCATCCCATTCACTCACACTGGGTGATATTACTGTGTTGCTCCTTCTGCTTGGCACGCTGCTCCAACGCTTGCTCTCTTCCGCGGTGTCGTTTTGCGCTCTCACTCGCTGTCTCTCTCCCTCGTGTGTGGAAGCTACTAGCGCGTGGCTCTCAATTGTTTACGCTGTATTTTTCGCATTTCCCTCGTACTCTCTCCCTCTCTCAGTTGAATACCCTTCTAGAGAGTCTTATAATTTTGTTTTGGCAGTATTCAAAATTATACACTCCTAAAGCTTCCAATTACATATATCCTATACCTGCTAAATAGAGAATGGCTGAAATTTAAATATTTACTTTTAAATCTATAAACTGAATGACAAATAAATCTATTGCATTTATTAAACAAAAACAGTTGCAAGGGTATACAAAGAGCGGCTTGGGCAGTTTGCTTTCTCGTTCTCTTTGCCTCGCTCTGAGCGTTCGCTCGCTCGCTCTCAGCCGGCTCTCTCGCTCCCAGCCTTGGGTTCTCTGATTTTTCACCCAGTCGGTGTCTTTACGATTCCCAAGTTGTTATTCCGCAAACGATGCGTATAAATAGCGCTTTCATAGCAACGTATCTCGGCGGTCGAGCGCCTCACAGTTCTCAAGGGTTGGCCACGTTCCTGACTAATTGTGGCAACAAAAATTTGAACAAAAGTTTCAATCCGATTGATTTGCATATGTGATTATGCGTCAATAGAAAAGTTGAGAAATCTCTGGTCTGAAGAAAACGCTTATCAAAGGAAAGGTTTATCTGAGACAGAATCTAAGTTGAGCAAAGCTGAAGTTATGAAAATGAAAGCAAAGCAACCGTTGGGCCGTAATGGCAACTTTGCGGCGTGGGCCGTTGTCGGGGACAATTATGAGAATTTAGCCGAGTGAAAAACCTACCACTACAACCGGCGAAAGCCAATCGACAAAGAATAACCACTAATTCCCAAGGTCTTAACAGGCCGGACGGAAGGTTAAGGTGAACAAAACAAGCAAAAAATCCAAAAAAAAAACAAACAAATCAAATCAACAAACAAAAACAACTGTGAGGTGCGCTGGAGGGGGAGAAATTCCCCCCTCCTGTGATCGCTATTTTGAAAAATTTCAAAATATTTTGCTTTTATTATGTTTATTTCTTTAAGATAAGGTATAACTCATCGTCACTACGTGGACTGCCGTCCACAGAGATTGTCGATGCTTAAAAAGGTTCACATAAAAACCATAGTAATCGTCATCGTTACTATTTTTTGTTATATTTTCCTGTACGCACATTTTTCCCCCGTTTTTTAGTTGATCGATTCAATGTTCCTCAAATTGCCTGATTGATTTGTTTTCGAAAGACACTTGCCAGGAATTTGTTGTTATTTCTTTACCTTTCCCTGCCCTACCTTCCATTTACCTTTTCGTATTCGAATTTATAAAATTCAGTTCAAAGTTCTTGGCCCGTTCTTTTGTTGTTTCTGATTGCTTTCTAGCCCTGCAGCTGCCCCTAATTTTCTCCCTCCCCTCCTTTCCCCTCGCGTGCCAAAAGAAAACTCGATACTTTTTCCAGCTGCCAGTTCTTCCGTATGCATGAATAAAAGTCCAACAAGACGATGAAGGGGAAAGGGAAGTTGCTGCGAGTCTAAAAACAAAATTCAAATTTTAAAGCTTCGCTCATTTTACGCGTGATTTGGCCTTAAAGTGGAATCAAGTAGAGGGTCTGTGGGAATAGAGAGGAATGGGTGGGAATGGAATAGAGTGGGGCCTTCGGTTGGTCCAATCGTATACAATGGCTTCATCAGCTAAGCGCTCTCGACTCCAAGCAACCGGAAAGTGGAGAACAGAAATTAAAAGTCAAGTGGAATGAGGCTAGGCAGGGAAAGGGAACGAACGGAAAAGAACGTAACGAAATGGAAGTCCTGGAATCTGGGAGAACTAAAGTGAGAGGAACAGTGGAGAAATCTGCAAACTAAAATGGTAACCAAGGCCATTAAAGGGAAAATGAAAAGAATATATGCTGGATATAAAAAAATAACGAAGAAACATCAGATAAATAACATCCCCAAGAAACATTGGAATGGGAACACAAAAGTTGAACCAGAACGGAATCGAAAACATATCCCCTTTCCACTCATTCCCATATCCCTGAAGCAAAAAGTAAATTGCAAAACTGAGCGGATAACCAAATTGTAAGGAAACCAAAAGCACTTTAAAGTCAGCTTAAACTTGCCCTTTGACCCGTGGCATTGCAGCAAGCTGCAGCCATAACACCCTCTTCTCGGCACCCCTAAAAATGCAAAAAAAAAAAAAAGCGACAAAAAAGCGCAGGATAAACAAAAAACAATGTCAACAATGTTGCACTAATTGCGTCACAGGAAGGCAGCGGCATCTTTACGCTCTCCGCTCTCTTTTATCCTTTATTTAACGTGGGATGCCCCCTCCCGTAATACACTCACCGCCCAGTTATTCCTTGGCTGCCGTTGAATTAAGCAAAATTATTTTGTTCGCCTGTTTTTGTGCGTCTGCCTTGGTTTGGGTTCCGGCATCATCTGAAGGGGACTCCCTGGCACCAAGTCCATTTGCGGAAGTAGAGCTGCCGCCGACACAGTGAAGTCTCCGGAGCTGTACCTTAAAAAAAGGAGAACAAAACACAAATTCTCATTGGTTTTTTGCTGATAAGTCAGGTATTAAGTTTTGTTTTTACTTTAAAATTAGTAAAAGTTAATATTTAATATGCGCTTTTAGTCGGAAATGATCAAATGCAATTGTTTTTAAATATCTCACTTCGTCCCTGAGGCCATTCTGCTTCTTAACTTGTTTTCTGGACAATTTGCCATTTTCCTAGATTTTTCCTTTTCCCGGTTTCTGTCATAAAATCGCCTGAAATACGCCAACAACTGGCGCAAAGAAAAGGAAATGGAAAAGCAAAACAAAGCCATTTTCATTTGGTTAATGTTTCCTTGAAATTCCCAACTAGTTTTGATCTAAACAAAAAAGGCAAAGGGAATTATCAATTTGTTATTGTTTGCATTTAACTTAATTTGTATATGGCCTCCGGCATTTTAGTTATGACAAACACGTCGCCTTTGTCGTAAAGGAAATAAATGAAATAAGGGAACACAGTGTCGCCCAAAATTATGCACACGCACACAGAGACTGAGGCCCGGAAATTCTTCTCGTGACTGATGCAAATATTTATGGCACTGGGACACACAATTTTTAACAATTTACATTCGGGAAATATATTTTGGAAATTCCAAGTGCGTTTTCCTTATTGACTTTATCTTTTTCTTTTTTTTTTCTTTCTATCCTATCCTTGCGGTGTCAAATTGGCTGTCCAATAACAATAACAAAATGGTGAGGGAAATACAAAAAAAAGGGAAAATATAAACTCTGCGGGAATCTCTCCCTTTGGCTTTAGTTTCTGTCGCTATATTTCATTGCTGTTAATAGAAAATGCCATGCACGGCCTTGCTTTCGCCGCCCATCAGGCAACATTCTCGGCTGCTTTCGTCACTGCGGTTTTAATATGACAATGCTCAAAAAAAAAAAAAAAGGGCACCGCCTTCGGGAAAATGGGGAAAAGCTGGGGCCAAACAACAGCCAAGTATCCCTTAATAAAATTGGGCCAGCAAACTCGAATATGAGATACCTTTGTTACAATATTTTTGAGTATATCAAATTATATAAAATTTGGAATAGGAATTATTGCTTTAAGAAACTGTTTTATTTTGTAAGCATTAACTGAGTACTAACTATGGCATAGTGTAGCCTTTTTAGCATTTTGGTAAAGTAGCATTATGTAAATATGAATTTCCGCATTTGTGTTCCAATTCCGCTGTCTCAAATAGAGATAAATTAAGACATTAAGAAAATTAGGATTAAGTAGAGAAAAGACTACGGTCACACTACAATTTTGGACAATAAGAAAGCACAGTGAAAAAAGTAAAAACGAAGAAAATCAATCAGAGAAATAAAGAGTGATCCATATAGAAACTACGATAACAATTTATCTGGTGAGAAATAGAAAATATATGTTATATCGGTAGAATTTTGCCTAAGGTATATTAGGTTACCAATTAAGGCAGTTTTTATTTTCTCTCACACTTTTATCTAAATTTCGAAAACCAGAAAACCTCCAAAAATAATGCCCAACTCGAGCAGTTACAGGGTAAATAAAGCTGACCACCATTAGGTCGTCAGGCGTGTCATTTTAAATAGAGTACGTGCCGCACCCCACCCACAACAAGACCCATCCCCAAGGCAGTCGAAGACCCCACCAGAAAACACTCCCCCATGACCGTTGGGCCGCCCCCCAAGCGCCAATAAAATGCGTTAAGAAAAATAGTTGTAAAACGTTTGATGCATACTAAAATGCTGTGCAATTGAATTTGAGTGCCGGGGATAACACTCCGATATCAGATGTCCAGCGTCTCTTGTCTGATGTCTGATGCCAGGCGCGTTTCGCAGCTCATTACGTCGCTCTGGTTTGTTTTTTCCCTTCCTGGGGGGACTTGTTAATCGCCGGCAAGGGGTGACCTCTGACCCTGGGATAACTGGTGGCTGGTGGCTGGTGGCTGGTGGCTGGAGAGCCTGCTAACTGTGTCAGTAAGACAGCCCCTTTTTGACCATCCCGTTTGTCAGGATTAAATGGAAGTGATTAAATAGATGACTTAACGAGCGTTTCAGCTTTCTTTTTTATTTGTTAAATCAAAATAATAATAAACAACTTTAAAGTTCATTTGTATTTCTTTAATAATAAACAAAATAGTTTCTTACTTACTTACTTTGGTTATTATCCAACCTGCTCTGCTTTTCCCCCCAAAGTTTTGCTTAGAAAACTTTGCATTGTTTGCTTTTTAAATCGAGCTGCTGACAAAGTCAAAAAACAAGCGTATCGCGTATCCTGTTTTAGCGAGTTGCGGGGTCCTTGCTTTGTTTGAGAGGAAAGTTGTTTTGGCCCAAACTCAGGTGGTTTAACTTAACTGCCGGCAGTAAAAGCTGCACTGATAGCGCTGCGAAAAACCCTTTCTTTTGCTAATTGCAGCCTGTAATTAATAAACTGTCAAATTTACGACCCCTAAAAAGGGGGCACATGTGGTGGTGACCCGCACTGGTTACCATTGGCCATTACCGCGCACTACTTACGGCCCTGCTCCCCCTAATTGGCTCTTAAGCGAAAGTGAATTATTGATGGCTCAAGCAGTAACAAACGGGGCAGCCGCAAACAACAAAAAATAAATAAATAAAAACAGCGCACAACACCGAAAATTCCTTTTTAAATATGATCAAATAATAGCTCGATGGTGGCAAATGCTCCACGACCAAGCTGTCGTTCACTGAGCGCAAATATTTACCTTATTTGGGGTTAAAAATTCGAGAAGTTTTCGAAAAAAAATTACTGGGATTTTTTGAATGATTTTATGTTGGTTTTTGTTGTTTTAGGAAAATTCTGTGATACATTGAAGGTACATTTTAATGACTTATCTTATTATTATTACTTTATTTAATATTGTAAAATAAATTCCAAAACCCTTAAATTTTCGCTGAGTATTGGTTCCTCTCCGCTTGCCCCTATAACTCCTGTTTCACATTTTCCTCTGCCATTGCCAAGGACTCCTTCAAACTGGCGTCAGTCATTTATGACGGAGCAATGTGTGTTTTTTTCTTGTGTTTATTTTTCCAAAGAAAGTATAGAAGGACATGAAAAACTGAATGTGTGTTTGGGTGTGTGCTAATGAGCGGAGTGCGAACATACACATAGAAGGGCACAGTGGGATACGGGATAAAGAAATATATAGTAGGTATTTAAATAAATAAGATCAATGATTAATTGAATACCTTAATATTTTGCATTGAAAAGAAAATATCAATTTAAGTCATGGAGAAATAAAAATAAAATACTGCATAAGAATTATTTTAATTTAATTTTATAACAACCATTATTAGTTACTAAATTCTATTATTATTATTATTATTATAAATAAGATCAATGATTAATTGAATACCTTAATATTTTGAGTTTAAAAAAAATTATCAATTTAAGTAATGAAAAAATTAAAATATAATACTGCAATAGAATGATTTAAATTTAATTTTATAACAACCATTATTAGTTACTAAATTCTATTATTAGTCTATATAATACAACAATTTTATGAAAACAATTTAAATGCCATAGTTATATTTTCTTTTCTGTATTTTTGAATATCCTAAATGCATTATTTTGTAAATTGTTTTTATTAATTTTTGGCCTTTGCTCGTGCTTTATATCCCCTTTTTTTTATTTAGTCCCACTGTGCACAGTGTGCTCTGTGGCATTGCATTGGTTTTGGGCGAATGCCTGTCGTTGCTCTTGGCGTATAAACATTCGGGGGCACATTCCTTTCAAATTATTTGCGCATTCGAGCAGCTGTAAACGATTACGCTTCCAACTAGGGAGCAAAAATAGAATAAAACCTCCAATGCTACTGAGTACACACAGAGAAAATTGGTATAATAGGCATACAATTATAAGCCCTTTAACTTGGAGAATTAAATATGTAATGTAATATTCAATGCTCAATTTTGGTAATTATATTTTATATTATTCTTATTATATTCTTATATTTATTTTTTGCTCAGTGCAACACACAAACACTTATCGACAGGCAACTCCCCATGTGTGTGTGCGTGTTGCCAAAATGTTGCCAATCGCCTTTGTCTGCGTGGGTGTCTGTGTGTGCTGCAATTTGGGGCTGGGGCAAAGGAAAAGGGGCATGGCAAATTAGCGGGAGAGGGGGGCTAAGGGATGACGGAGGGCGCAGGACCCATTACCAAAGGACTGGCATATTATTGAGCCGTCTATGCGCCACATTGCCCTACATTGCGAAAAACAGAAAAGAACAAAAAAATACCAAAGAACTCGTTTTAAAGAATTTTTAAATACTCTTTGCGGGGTTTCAAGAATTTATTATTATGATTAAAAAATAATATTTAAATCTAGAAATTATATATATTAAATATACGATATTTATTATTTATCATTATAAAATAATGAACCTTCATGAACCTTCCTTAAAACATTTTTGTTTTAAAATGAAGGTTAAAAATAATTAATTATTATGATTTAAGTTTTTAGAAATTCTTTGTGGAATTTTCATTATAAAATATTGTGAAATAATGCCAAATTTTCCAAAAGAAAAAGGGTATATTAGAGAAGAACCCAGGAGAGGCCACATGCGTGCCCAAAAATTCCAGACCTCTGCCGCTCCTGTCCCTAGTTTTTCTTATTTTTTTTGGCTACATCTTGTTGCTGTTGGTACTTAAGTTCGACAACTCAATAAAATGTGCTTTATGGCTGCGCCAGCAAAAACTCGGAGGGAAATCGGGGGCGGGAAATAATAACGGGGTCGCAGCCTCGCCTCTGTCTAGGCCTTTGGCCCCCATTCCACCGGCAACTCACCCCTTGATTTTCCACCGATTTTTCCCGAGCAGCACATCTGCTGCTCCAACTTCAGTCAGACCCCTTCGCCAAATTGATTTGCAATAATTTAAGTTTTTTTTTTGCTGTTTTCTTTAAGTGAGAAAATCGTTTTATGATAACGTTCTGTCCTTTTTTTGTTGTGTTTTTTTTTTATATTTGTTTGTTTGTTATATTTTGTTTACCGTATCAGCATTTGGTAGAGTATTTGGCTCTGCTCTGATTACGTTTGTTAATTTTGGCATCTGTTTTTGGCTGAGAAATTGAAAAGGAAGTATTTTTCTAGCTAGCTTTAAGGCTTCAGCTTTGTTAATATTGGTTGTAATATTTTAAAGGCGTTTATAAATGACATTTTAAGCTAATAAATATTAAATAGTAGTGGCTACTTTATTTAATAAACTTATTAATATTTCTTCTCTTTTGAATTGGGATTTTAAATACTTTAAGATCACTTTAATTTATTTCTGCAACATTTTTAGCTATTTTAGTTCTTAGGTTGATTAATTGTTCCGTTTGCTCCGCTTAAAATTTAATAACTTTATTATATCAATAATATCTGTCCGAATCTTTGCCCCAACTGTATTCTAAAGAGTTCGGGGCGAACTGACAGGGAGAGAGAGTTGCCTACTTATCATACAGGTGAGCGGCGGAAAATCCGAAGGTGGGGTGCTGTGACAATTAAGGAGCGCGTTAAGCGGACGGATTCGCAGTTGGACACGTAGCGCCGAGTGTCTGGATTCCCGGGGGGGGTCTGGGTTAAAATTCCGAAGGGGCTTCGCAGAAAATTTGAGGGCGAAAATCCAGCAGGTCGCGAAGGACGAGGGCACGCAACGTTAGGACGGCGATTACCGCTCAGCTCAGGTTGAAAGTTGCAACTTTTCGCGGCACTTGTGTCGGCGATAAGAGAACTTCCAACGTCGTGTTGAACTTGAGAATTAAGTGTGGTTAGCTGATGGGGTTAAGCGTGTATCGCACTCGAGTGAAAGTAAAAGAAAGTGCACAAAAAGAGTCAAATACCTGGTATTTAGTGGGAAAAAACTATAGCCTACTGATTTGCGCCTTCGGTAATAAGGAAAATTATTAATTTTTTAGGATATTTTAAGCAGTTAACTCTAAAATAAACCACAAAAAAAACTAGGGTTTTCAAATCACTTTAAAATGTGTCTAAAAGCATGCAATAAAAATTTGGAGTCTCAAAATTCAGTGTAAATATATTATAACATATATTATAGCATAGCATATTATATAGTTATTACTAAATAAAAATTATTAAAACCACTGCCATACAGGCATCACGGTATCAAAATCTCAAGGAACTGAGCTAGGCAGCGCCGTCGACACGGGTAATTAATCAAATGCGCGTGATTATCGCACTCCAAGGCGCTGCCAAGGACGGAGAGTGGGCCGAGGATGTGGGTGGGTGGCGGTGGCGGTTGGTATGTGGATCCAAGGTTGCCTTGTGTCTGTCTCCCCCTTCCGTCCATCCGTGTGTGTGCGTGCGTGGCTCCGTTGGAGTGTGACGAAGGCAAATATTAAAACATATTTTAATCTAGCAAATGCTCGTTCGGCCCCCAAATCCCCGCCTCCGCCTCGCCCTTTGCCGCTTGCTGGATGGTAAATAATAAATTTATCATTTGTCAGCAGTTAAATGGCGACGTGCAGGGACTCCGATTCCGATTCCGGTTCACAAACACGGACACGGACTCCAAAACCCGGAGTGCAAGTCCGTACTGCAAAACCCGGACCCGGACCCGGGCCAACGAATTAATAATTCATTGCGTATATGAACATCGCGTTGCCACTAGTCGACAGACACCAGCAAACTGTCACATGGCATATTGACATAAATATATCCTCACAGGGGCACTGAGAGAAAATGTTGAATAATATAAAATAATATGAAATTTCCTGGGCTTTATTTTGGTAATTAGTATAGGTAATTGCAGTTTTTGGAACTGTTTTTAAATTAAACTTAAAATAAACGGAAATGCGTATTCGATTTATAGAGCGGAACAAAGTTCAAAGCACTTGCCGCTTTTGTGGCACTATAATTCCTAAGTTCCTAGTTTAGGTGCTGATGACAACCCTGACACAAGCTCAGAAACAGCGGATCCTTTTTTTATTTTTTCGATTTAAAATATTCTCCTAAAACTTTGCAAATTATGGAACTTTAAAAAAAAAAAAAAAATTATCTTATGGAGTTTCGCTTTTTAAATATATTTCCCATGATATATGATTTTATATTTATTTTGTAAGCATTAACTGAGTACTAATTATGGCATAGTGTAGCCTTTTTAGCTTTTTGGTAAAGTAGCATTATGTAAATATGAATTTCCGCGTTTGTGTTCCAATTCCGCTGTGTCAAATAGAGATAAATTAAGACATTAGGAAAATTAGGATTAAGTAGAGAAAAGACTACGGTCACACTACAATTTTGGAAAATATGAAAGCACATTGAAAAATTAGAACTAAGCAAATAAATCAAAGAAATAAAGAGTAATCCACATAGAAACTGCGATAACAATTTTATTTATTGTAAACACTTATAGCTTTAGTTCAAATTATATATTTTCTTGTTGTGCATTTCTGTGTGTATATAGAGACATTTTCACTTGCTGGCAGACGCTTGCCCATTCAGTTGTAATAAATCGTCAAGTTTATGTTTGAAGTGTTTATTGAATCCCTGATATTACACGCAGAGGCGTAGGCGGTAGAAGGGGCTCAGAGGAGTGAATAAGGGGTGAGTGAGCAAAATATTTATATATATAAACATTTTATATAAAAAAAAATAAATTAAATAAATAATAATAACACTTTTTATTTATTTCTGTTAACTTTGTGATAATTGTTGAGTATAAATAATATAAATATGATTGATAGAATAATTATTAAAGAGCTCTTTGGGAGTCTTGACTTCTGTAATTGTTAAATATATTTACTTTTAATTATTTGTAAATAATATTTGTAAGTTTTTCGCAGTGCTTTGGGGAATCAGGGAATCAGCTTTCGTAGAGAGACGATGACAGAGCGCGTCAAGGCCTTTGTTCACACATCGCCCCTCCTTTTATTTTTCGGGGTCCATCGCCTGGCAAATATTTATTCAGCGTTGAATTGGCCTGTTTTCCAGCTCCCCTGCCTTACCGGTTTCCCCGCTTTTCCCGCTTTTCCCCTTTCGGCTGCTCACAGCTGACCCTTACACCCACGCATCCACAGTTCGTCTTGCCAATATATGGTATATAGTATATTTTTTTTATTTGCCCTTTTTGTCCTGCGTAAATCCCTTCAACGTGTCGTGGAAATGAAAATAATAATAATAAAAAAAAAATACGTTAAAATATTTGCACAGACTACCGAAGGCCGCCCTCTATTTTCTTGGTTACTTTCGGATTTGGGGAAAAGCGGGGAAAACTGCTTGCGATATGCCTGCGACAAATATTGACATAAATGCTTACAAAGACACACACACACACGAACGATTGTGGGGAAAATTCGGAAGGAGAAGATATATACATATATGTATAAAGCAGGGGTCTCAGGCATCATCATCCGCTTAAGTGTCAGCTTTTCCTGTTTGGCTAAGCAAGTGATTGCTGTTTACCTTTTCCTTACGGATTTTCCCAGTAGTTTTTCTTTATAACAAATAAATATTATGGCGGTGCAACAGTTGGAAAACTATAGTTTAATAAAATGCTTAAATAAAGCCAGTATATACCAATTATACCCCTTTCTGTAAGGGAAGAAACTGTGCTAAATGCTGTAATGTTTTCGTGGTGGCTTAATGTTTATTTGTTTGCTGGTTTTCTGCAGGAAAATGCATAAATCGCTGGCATCAGCTGATAGCAAGCACTTTCGCTTTCCGAGGCATTTGTGGAAAATGGAAAATGGTGGGCGTCGAGGGGTTAAGCCTGGCCGGTTGGTCGTTCGTGTGTTTTGCGGTAATGTTTGTTAACCGCATAACGTGGCTTAGCTTCTCCATTCGGTCCACTATTAATGTGCCCCTCTTTGTGTCCAGCTTCGTGCACTGGGCTTTTCCCCAGTTTTCCCTCTCCTTTCGGATCCAATTTTCCCCTCGATTCTCGATTCACACTGGCTATCTCGGCTCGTGCACCTGCTTTTCCCCTTTCTATGCCACTTTTGCCAGCGCTTGCAGTCTATTAAATGAAAACTCAGTTCATATTGTTAGGCCCGGGCTCGTGGCTCTCGTTGTCTGTGCGCCTGTTCCTTTGCGGGTCTCCATTTGAGCCGCCCCTCTTTGGATTTTCATTTTCCCCAGCATTTTCCCCGAGCATTTTCCCCAGCATTTTCTCCAGCATTTTCCACCCGCTTTCCTGCCGTTTGCCGTCGTGTTCGTGTTGTAAATTAAATGATTTTCACGCCGGTTGGCGAGACTCCAGTGTGTCCTTCGAACGAGGAGCAGGCCATTTTTATGTGTTTGTTTGCGGCCAGCACACACACACACACACACGCTCCGATACTCAGGGGAACACTGAGAGAAAGTACCGCAGTTAAAGAGGAAAATATAGGGAATTATAATTCTCATTAAAGTTTAAAAAGAGTTATATAAAATGAGGTTGTTAGAAGAAAGGTTCCCTTTTAAGTAGGCACTTTTATAAAAATTTATTTTATATCCTTGAATATTTTTTGTATAAATATTAAATAAATAATGCAGTTCTCAGTGTACTCTTACATACACAGCTACAGAAAGCAGGAGCTGCCCTGCCTTTTTGGCCATGTTTTAACGTTAATTCATGGTCGTGTTTTTATGTTGCAAGGACAGGTGGCCAGGGGGTTAAACTGGGGGACAGAAAAGGAACCTCTGCAAGAAGAGGTGAAATAGGGAAAGGGGCCGAAAGCAGGGGGAAGAAGGAAGAGGGGCCAAAAGCAGAGGGAAGAAGGAAGAGGGGGCGAAAGAAAGGAGGCAGCGCGTAGGACCTTTATTGGCCATCGGCCCGCTGTTGTTGAAAAGTGTTTTCTTTTTTGTTTTCTTTTTTAAATAAGCAGATTTCCTTTGTTTTTTTTTTTTTGTAACCTTAACCCCCGCGTAAAACCTACCACCTTAACCCCCTAAATGGAATGACTTTTCGCGTGGCTTACCTCAGATGAGGCCAGATGACTTATTTAATTAAATCAGCTTTGCCACGCTGAGCTTCCCGAACATCTGAAGGCCCCTCCCTTATTTTGGTAATCCCCTTGGCCATCAGGGGTTAAGCCCCCATCATGGGTTAAGCCCGCTAACTAGGCATTGATGGGTCTATTTGGGAGAGAGGCCTTGAAAATTTCATGCTGATGAGCGGGAAATACCAGGGATTTAAGGAATTTACTCCATTTAAAAACAAAAGGAAAAATAATTGAAATCAGTAATTAAAATAAATAATAACAGAATAAAGCTAGGAAATTGCCTAAAATATTTTCGATTGACATCTTTAAATTATTTATCACATTTCCTCTTATTCAAGGTTTTTATTTTACTTATTACAATACAAATGTATCAATGCTTATATTTTTGCCTGCTTTATATTATTGCAATAAATATTTTTTTTAAAGCTTGCTCAAGTTGATAAAACTGTGCAACTTACAACTTGCAACATTGCTGCAACAGCTGTCCCCAAAGGGGAAAAAAGGCGACCGGCCACAAGAAACCACAGGCGGCGGGGAATCCAGAGAGAGAGAGGGGGGCTGATAAAACAGGGCGCACATGTCACCAGGGGGGCGTGGCAATAGCTTAACGATGCCAACTAACACGGTACAGTGAAGAATGCCGTCGAAAGGATAATATTTTAGCACCCAGTTTTTTGTAGTTTCCATAAAATCCCGAACATAAAACTGGCATTTTCCAGGGATATGTGAACGATATGCGGCGTACAGTGAGTGCCAAAAAAAGGATTACAACTAAATATTTATTAATTTACGAATGCTTAAGTTGCTAAGCATAAATATCTGAATATTTAAGCAATATATATACATTTTTGGAACTTAAACACGTAAAAACGTTTCGTGATTTATAGAATATTGAATGTTTTGTTAATAAATAATATTAATTGATGAAAACTAAATATTACAGAAATTGATTTAAGCTTAAATACACAACCTACAGATAGTTTTTTCACACCTTGACTCCACTGTAGCTGAGGGCCGTGAAATAAATCTCGCACAATAAGTTCGCTGGGCAGAAAAAGGAGGACCCCGACCCAGTGCCCGCCGGGAAAGCAGAAGCAGGGCGTCAAAAAGCGCTCAAAGCACCAAAAGCAACACCAAATGACACGGGCCGGGGCCGAAAGAGACAGCTGCAGTGCAGCAGGAAAGAGTCGGGGCGAACGGGGTAACGGCGCAAAAATGCCCTTATCAGTTTCCTGTTTCCTGTCGAAAGTTTTCATATTTTTCGAGCGCCACCGCGGCCAGCAACAACAATAAAAGTAAACAGTAAACGATGACAGTAATGCACTTGAAGAAAAATACACAAGAAATATAAATACAAAATAGATCACAAACAGATTAAATTTCATTTTTCAAAAAAAATGACACAAATATATTAAGAATTTGATGTTTAGTGTGGCCTTCATATTTTCTTTATTTAAGTAGGTTAATTTCTCATACGTAAATCAAGACTCGTTTTGAATATTTAAATATATATTTTTTATGGTGGATCAAAAACCCCCTGCAATCTTGTATAAATAAATTTTACCTTTTGTATTCCCTTTTCTCTCTGTGTATGACACTACAAAGCAAAGCAGAGCACGGAAAGTATTGCTATTTTTTACGCTTCACTCCCGTTTTGTTCTGCTTCATCTTTCTCTGCTGATAGTTCAGCCACAGATATATTTTTAAAGGACTTTTTAGATACCCTAGAAAAGAAAAGAGACTAACTTTGTAAGCAAATAAGCTAGGAAACTATTAAAGTTATATAAGAAAGGAAGTTCTTGTGGAATTTTAAATAGTTATAATTTTAAATTTCTTAGATTTTATAAGAAATTTAAATAAATTTTAAAATAAACATTTAAAATACATATATCTATACTCACCTTTGAGATGAAGTTTTGTGATTTAAAAAGAAGAATGATAAGTCGGAATGAGTTTGGATATTATTTCTGTCTGGTTTTTTAGGGCTCTATCCTTGTTATTATTTAACTAACTAAAACTAGAATACAATACTAGAACTTAACTTTTGGCAAAAGCACACAAAAATCTTGTTGAAATATATAAAATATAAGACTTCTTCTCCATTAATCGGAACGGAATTAATTTCAAATATTTTTACTAAGACTTTACCTCGAACTTAAAAAATATTGCTTTATTATTATTTTTTCCAGGGTATTCCCCATGGCTACCCTTCAACCAAACACCTTATTCTTCTGCTTCCTGAGCTATATTTTTTTTTGTGTGTCGCCTTCTTCATTGTTGTTGTTATTGTTCCTTTTGCAGCTTCACTTCAGCTTTTGATTTTGCAACACAGAGCGAGAGAGAGGTGGCGACGTAACCACAATAAAAAGCAGGAAATATTTAAACATTTTTCTTTTAGTTTTGCATGGCAGCAAAGGGAAGGGGGGTGCCAAATGGTGGAAAGGGGTGCGCCATTTTCACACTTATTGTCAGATTTTGTTTTGTTGCGGTCTTCTGCTCCTTCTTCTTCTTGTGAAATGACGCACAGCCGAGAGATAACACGTCGTCTATGTGTGGGTGTGTGGGTGTGTGCGGGATTGGGTGTGCGGGTGTGATTGTGGGTGCAACAGTTTTCACGCTGCAGCTGTAAATGTGGCCAAAAGTGTTGCCAAAAATGCACAGAAAAATAGCCAAGCTAAAACAAAAAATGTTAAAAGCCGAGGAGTACTAGAAAAATCTTTTTAAACTATATTTAATTTGATTACCATTTTGTTTTTAATGTTATTAATAATCTACACAAAACTATGAAATATTTTAAATATTTATAAATATTTTTATTATTTTGATTTACTGCCACATTAATTGTTCACTAAATTTAAATGTAATTTTAACAGTTTTCAAGACATAAACTAAAAAACTTCTCCTCGAAAAACAATTTGTTTAATTATTATTTCCCTTTGAAAAACTTCCTTAGATTTTACTGAAAGCTGCTTGAGAAAAAATCCAGAAAAGTAATTAATAAATTAAAAAATACCTTTTAGCAACTCTTCCCATATTAATTATTTACAAATTAAATATAGTTATCTTTTATAAATAATAAACAATTTAAGTGGTTGAAGGTTTAAAAAAGCTAGAGCGCCAACCGAGTGAGTTTTATGCGAGCGGGGCAATACCCCAGCATATGCTCTGCTCTCAATTTGTTTTGCCTTTTGTCTGCCCTGATGACGTTCCTCAATTCACAGGATATGTTCATAATTCTGTAAGGACACCACCCCCCTGGCAGTTAGTCAACAGGCGAGCGCCAAAGGCGACAGTTAACATGGGAATATGGATGCAAGATAACCAGGAGCACTCATCAACGTTGAGCGCTCAACGAGAGGAGGAAACCCGGGCATATGGGCGGGAAAATAAGCGGAATAAAAAAACCGAAATGGGGTTAGTGGGCGGTGGAAAAGAGTAAGCACATCCGTCGGTGACCCCATGTAAGGAGGCCTTTATGCTGGCAATTTATCAAGAAACTGATTGATTTGCACAAGTGAATTGCTTGAATTATCTCAAACTTTGTTACTTTTAGCTGCAGGTAAATAAAGCTTATACTTGAAGTATGTGTAATCCCTTTTACTTTTGAAATAAATATTTCTATAATTGTTTGAGTTTTAGTTTGGCCTAAAAACCTTTAATATATTAGCTTACAACATTTTAATTCTAAATTGGCAACCAGTGAGCTAACAAGGAAGTATAAAGGATGTAAATATTCAAAGTCTTATTCATCTTCATAGCTGTTCTCTCAACAATCTATGAACATACATTGAGGCCATAAATCATTGGCCAATTCAAATAAATAATGGCCTTCATTTACAGCTGAGCAAATAATTTAATTTCCAAATCCTATATTAGAAAAAATTATACAAATTATAGTAAGCTTAACTAAGTTTTCTTAGCAGGTGATTAAAAAAATTATAACAATTAAATTGAAAGTATTTCCAAGCCGAAGCATTTTGTATCTGATTTAACATTCAAGAAATGGTTGAAGGATTTATGTTAATGATTATTATATTATACAAATAATTTATAATTAAGTCATAAAAGAAATAAGGAAAGTAAAATGTTTTGTAACTATTTCCATCTCGTTCCCTTGTCAGTTTTCTAAATATTTTTTGTAAAGGCAACAAAATGAATTTCTCAGATAATTTGAAATATTTTTTTGGCAATAATATACTTGCCACATGGCATTCCATTTATCCATCGATCCCGAGGTGTGCGAAATTTTCGGAGCACGTAATGTCTGAAAAATATTGATATGTTGGTTTGTGTGTGTGTGTGTTCGTGAATTTGAATTTGCATATGTGTGAGGGAAGTGGGAAGTGGGTGGAGTGATGGTTCCCGCTCGTGTTTGACAATAAGTTTCAATGCCTTGTCGCTGCTCCGCTCCCTTCTTTTGTGTAATGCGAGTAACACTTATCAAAAGTTTGTCGCTAACACATGCAAATTGAAATGTGCGATTTACACAGAGACGGGGACACCGGCACACGTGCACAGCTACACCTACACCTACGCCAATACTCATACTCACATTTGGTCACATTGTTGTCACTTGTTCGCATCGCTGTTGTTGTTGTTGCTGTTCTTGCTGGGGCACACACGTACGCGACACATGCAGCTGCTTCCTGGCTTGCTTTCGCCTCCTTCTGCCTTCTGGCTCCCAGCGTGTCCTCCAATTCTTGTCCTCGTCTACAAGGCCTCCAACTTTCGCCTGCTTTAACACCTAACAACCAAGGAACAAGCGTGAGTATTGTCTTTTGGTCATTGGAAGTACCTAGTTCTAAGAAAATATATATTTTAAAAATTATTCAACATTTATAAGGGTTAAAACCTGAGTTATTTTGAATTAGCAATGTCTTATGCTTTCGTTTATATCATTTTCTTTATATCCTTTTCTTAATATTAATTTAGTGTTACCGCACTTCTTTTTTCAAGCGCGGTCGATAACAATGTGAATTTTTTTTATCGATTTTTACATATGATTGTTTTTTAATGTTACCTTATTGTCAAGACCGTCACTTCTTACATCATTTACTTTAGTTAAGATCTATAAATATTAAGCATTGTCAAATTAGGGTAAGAAGATAAGTTTTCAAGGCTTAAAACCCGCATCTCAACTATTAATTATTATTACATATATAATAATTCTCAGTAACTAGGGAAGCTAATGCAAAGCCCAGGCTCACCGCTGCCACTTCTAAAATTTCCAGGATATGCCAGGATATCGATGTTGTTGTCTATTGTAGACGTTGCTGCATACTTATTACAGCTCCAGCAGGTGTCTGCCAGACAAGGACAGCACTCGAGCTCCGAGAGTTTTTCAAATTCAAAATTCACACACACCTGTCCCCGGATTTGCCTTCTGTGTGTGTGTGTGTGTGTGTGTGTGGGAGGGGACTTGGAACACGAGTTTTAGAAACAAAAGTTTTGGTTTTGGTTTCTTCGTTGTCCCAGAAGTTTTTCTCGGGAAGTGCGGAGGGAAAAGCGCAGGATTAGTTAACCATATGTGTTAGTGGCCCCGTGTGAGTGTGTGTTTGTGGGCGAGGACATACACTGTATTGGTGTTAATAATCCCGAAATAGAATTGGGGTCTGACTTTTGAGATCCTGATTGAAAGTCTTTTGTTTACAGAGAGATTGGCTTGGAAGTTCGTGAAAAGAATTGTAAGTTTTTGAATTGTTTGCTAATTTGATAATGAAAAAGAAAAAATTAATTAATGCGATTAAAAGATATATTAGTTACTAAGGATTAAGGATTAATAGTTTAAAAAGTGTTGGAAATTGTATAGAGGAAAAGTATTATTTAGGTAACTTACAAATAGAAAATGAATTTTTAAACTAAAGTAACAAATTAATTTTGTTGGCAGGACAATAATAATAAGTTTTTGTACTTGGAATACAATTTAGATATTCTATTTTTCTGTTAAAAGAAAAAAAGATCTTCGTTGCTTAAAGCTAAAATAAAAGAATCGATTTTAATTATAACTATCTATTTTATACGTTTTAATAGACTTCAGTTAACAGTTTAAAAATTAAATCAATGAACTCTGTAAATTCTTTTAATCTGAAGCTTTACTTATCCCCAAAATATACTTTCCCAGAGTTTTCCTAAATCTACATGTAGTTAAATCCTTATATTTTTCATAGTTATAATATTCCGGTACATACGCATTCAAACATATTAAAATATATCAAGCCTAGAGCCTCCAAATGCTCCAACATTTTCTTGAATTTCCTTTTTGGATGAGGAATATTCAACATTATGCCGCTCCTTGTCCTTGTCATTTCCCCGGCTTTTCCTTAATTTTCTGCGGATAATTGCCGCAAAGTTTTCGTCGTCGCATTCAAAGAATCGCACTTTGATTTGTTGCAGCGAAATTTCCCGCTGATGGTGGATGGCGAATGGTGGATGGCGGATGATGGCGGAGCAGCTGCAATTCATTTAACCGAATCTGGTGGTAAAAATTGCATAATTGCATAATTACAGCGAACCGGCGAGGCCCCCGAAACTCATCAGCAAACTCGTAATTGAGTTATTTAGCGGAAAAGTTGAAGACACCGAAAAACTAGAAGCCCCAGCCCTAGCACCGGCCCGGCCTGGGCTGCGTCAACAATTTAAGATGACTGGCACACGCTGACAAGTTAAATACGCATCCAGAATCTAGCGTCTATTGGATAATTAAGCCATTTTGTGGCAGGTTTTGACAGCAACGACTTTGGGCCCTGTCACCACCACGGGCTCCCCAGCAAGAGACGCCTCGAAGGACCCAAAGTTTGACCAACGAAAAACTGACAGTTAAAGTTCAATTAAATTTCGAGTGCAATTCTCCTATTTTCCGACATTGAAATATTGAAAATTATGTCAATTGGGATTTCCGATTGGGATTGTGTGTCGCCTGCTTATCTGACAGAATGCAGAATGCAATTCGAAACTTTTTTCGCTCAGCGCCGAGAAAGTTTCTCCTTATGATGGAAGCCGGAAAATGGTTGGAGCGGGGAGGTTGATCAACCACCAAATGTCAGCTGGAGGCCACATGAAAAACGGACAACTTATATGGAGTTGACGGGCATATTCCGCTGGGACAGTAAGTAATTGGCCATGAGTGTTGCCTGAAACTGAGAGATCTAGGAATGAGGCTTTGTAATCATTGAAATATATATACGAGCCTTTATTTTTTGTTTGTTTGTTTGCTATGACATCTGTGAGTCATATTTAGTACACATCAAGTTATTGAACAGACAACAACATATTTTCTCATCGTGTTAAAAATGTCGAATTTTGTACCAGCAAGTGATGATTTGCGGAAAGCATTAATTTTTTTTTTTCATTTCAAGAAAAATGCTGCAGAGTCGCATCGAATGCTTGTTGAGGCATATGGTGTTCATGCTCTATCAGAAGCTACAAGCAAAAGATGGTTTCAACGGTTCAGAAATTATGATTTTGATGTGAGAAATGAAGACCATGGAAAACCACCAAAAAATTTTGAAGACGCCGAATTGGATGGAGATTACACTTTGAGTCAAAAGCAAATGGCAGAAATGTTAAATGTTGCACAACAAACAATTTCTGACCGTTTAAAAGCTATGGGAAAGATCCAAAAGTAAAAAAAAAAATTATTTTCACAAAAGAACGCTCATTTCATACCGGTACACCTGGTAAAATTGGGTATTTTAATCCTAATGTAGATTTAATAAAAGTGTAAGCATTAACTGAGTACTAACTATGGCATAGTGTAGCCTATTTAGCATTTTGTTAAAGTGCATTATGTAAACATGAATTTCCGCATTTGTGTTCCAATTCCGCTGTGTCAAATAGAGATAAATTAAGACATTAAGAAAATTAGGATTAAGTAGAGAAAAGACTACGGACACACTACAATTTTGGAAAATAAAAAAATAAAAAGAAGCAAATAAATCAACGAAATAAAGATTAATCAATATAGAAACTACGATAACAAAAGCAAAGGTATATTAATATATTTTTAATTTTATATTTAAGACCTCAACTAAGTGATTTTTCAGGAAATGCTTGAATATCTTCAATTCCCCCTATAAAGAAGTAAAAAATGCCAAACTATTTAAAGAGAAATATTTAAATAAACTTTTACATAAGTCAAAATATTTGAGAAGTCAAGATAAGCTAGTTTTTAAAGCCTGGAAACTATTCCTTATACATTTTCCAAAGGAAAACCCCTTTTCTTCTTGATATTTAAGACCCAGTACCTGCTGAAATCCTTTCTATTTCAAGAAATTAGTACCCCGCTGACCTTAGACACGGCTGATTGCGATGAACCCCGGGAACTTTGGATGCCTGCCGCAATATCTAAGCCATCGGAACTGGCGCTCCACAGAGTCAGAGGCAGAGTTCCCAGCCACAGGATGAAGTTGCGCCAGGCGGTGGCCAAATGCCACCACAGCTTGTAGCAATTGTCGTACCATTTGTCAGACGAATGCGGACGACACTCCTCCTCCGGCGGATAGGGCGCCTGCGCCGGACGGCAGGCACCCCGCCGGGGTCCCCGAACGAAGAGTTCCACCACGTGCCGGGTGTGTGGATCGTGTTCGGCACATGGTGGACGGCGTTCGATTCGAACATCCACTTCGACAATTGGCAACGAGCGTTCGTCAGCCCCGAGCTCGGCTCCCCACTTCGTTTTTACAGTATCCAACGGCTAACGGTTACGACCATCGCTCGGCGGCCCTCGGCTTCGGTTCGCCCCCGCTTCGGCTAGGGGTTTGGCGCTTCGTGTCCGCTCGGCTCGGAGGCTGTGCAGCCTGCAGGCCATGGTGCTCCGGCGGTTTCATTTTCAGTTGATCAACGTCGACGCTGTCGGCTGGTTGAAATACGGTTAAAACGGAGCCCGAGCCCTGACGCTGTTCACGTCCGGTAATTCGCAACGTTGCCTAAGAAAAATAAATTAAAATTATTAATAAAAAATATCTACGAGAATTGCAATAAAAATACATTAGTGTCGCTATTTTTTTGGAATTTTTTAAGTGCTGTGAGACTGTTTCGTTCGCGCGCCGATCGCAAATGTCGCTGCGGAATTGTTGATACCAAATGCGAGTCACGGCGAAACGCTTACGGAATTTTCAGCTCGCCAAGATCGATCGGAATGGCAAAATGCTGATTCACCTGCTGGTCGTCGTTACGCTCATGGAAGGTAATTCGATCGGGAAAGGCTCGAAAGCGAAACCTAAAACGGTGGCAAATAATGGTGGCATTTTTTCAGGCGATAAAAAATATATTATATCTCTGAAAGTTTCAACAAGAATTCATAATCAGCTTAAATGGTGCAAATTCTACAATTGTGTTTTAGATATATTTATAATTGAAGAATCTAATTTGCTGCGGGAATATTCAAATTATTTTTGCTAACCAAAAACGTGATCTTTATCTCTAACTTAATAGTAAGCGTGAACATTTAAAGACATAAATACCAAACCTAAAAAATATTAGGCCCTAAATCTATTATCTTTTGCAAGTGCAAATCTAAATATATTTAGTAGCTAAGTATTTAACTTGAATTTTTCAAATTAAATTCTGGCTGACTAATACACAAAAATTTACTTTCTTAAAATTTTAAATTTGAAAGAAATATCATCTGCGTGAAATGAATAAATAAAACAGATATATAAAAAACATAAAAATCAAAAAGACTTCAAGATCTTTGCAAAAATTGGGCTCGGGATTTTTTTTTGTAATAGAAAATACCTTCTTAATAACTTACCTAGATATTATCTACATTACCGACGTGGAAAGCTGGATAGTTACAGTTTATGTTACACACAAAATTTAAAAGCCGTCGGGAAAATAAGTTATTTTATTCTCATAATTTTTATTCTCTCACGTTTTCTTAAACTTATTTGGAAATGTATAAGTTTTGTTGCTAAAATTGATTTGACAATTTAATTGAGAATTGCTTTGACTTATAGTTCAAATGAAAGTCTAAACAGGGAATATGGCTTTGCATTTCATTCTGAAACAAAATCTTCTTTCAATAATTTGGGAAAATTAAGGTAAATACGATTGCCAAATAAATATCATTAGATAAACAAGACATAACAACTAATTTATCACAAAAAATACGCAATGGGTAAAATTTTCAAGAAAATGGTTATTAGAATTTGAATACATAAGTAATCTGGTTTTTGGGAAATAAATAATAGAATAGATATGAGTTGCCAAAAGTAAATAGCGATTGCAACGATTTAGTGATTGTCAAAGATGTTATCTCAAATAATTAATGGAATTATTATTTTATATAACAAAATGTAGGATAACTATTTACTTAAAAAGCCTTTTTACAAATATTGCAGCACATATAAAATAGCCAGGAACAAGTAATATTACTTAAATTGAATGAAAAAAAATGTTACTTCCATTACTATATAATTAAGTAAAGAAATAACTTTTTATCATGATAGAAAATCGCCCAACATTATGAAATATTCCTATTGGTACTAATTCTTATATCGGCAAATATAAATCTATCTATCTATAAAAATAAAATGTAATATCCATATCCTTTTGAAGAGGACTTAATAAATATAATAAGGGCTTACCGGCAACTTATTCCGCCTAATTGCAGCTCTGCAATTAGTGTTGGGCAACGACCGACTCCCGTATTAATAAATAAAATGAAATGGTGAATTTTCCATGACATGAAGAGCAGAAAATGCAACGTAATTATATTCATATGCTTCTACAGATAAATATATTTTAATATTAATAAAAGATAAATATTTAATACCTCAAGTGGCATTTGACTTAATAACATACGATTCAAATAATGAAAAATAAAATAAAATCTTATCCGAGGCTGACTTTTGAAGGGGGCTTATGAGAAATATCGCCGGCTTATCGGTGACTTTCTCCGCCTGATTGCAACCCTGTAATCAGTGTTGTGCAGCGACGAACGAAACACGGGAAGCGGAAGGACGCATTCCGGCGGGCAATTGAACGCAAACCGACTTGATAATTGTTTCGCCGTAATGCGAGTTTATTAAACCCCCGCTGAAATGGCGGGAAAATGAGTGAAAAGTGAAAAGCTTTGAGCCGGGGTGGAGGGCGTGGATGAGCGATTAATAATGGCATCTGATGTCCCGCTAGCTGCTGGAGGCTGCTTAATGCACTGTCATGGCCACCATTCTGCACATCGCATTGTTGCCATCGCCATCGCCATCGCCATCGCCATCGCCAATTGCCATTTGGCATTAAAACGTATAAATAACAAGCAAACAAATAAATAAATAAACAAAAGACAACAGGCAACATCGAACACTGCAAACGGAAACTGAACACCGAACACTGGACACTGAACACTGAATGGCGATTTAATTGACTCACTCATCCGCCAGCATTCAGACTCGTATATTCGGAACAGAGTCCTTTGAAAATCTGTTGGACAGTGGCAAAATTACTTTACTTATTTAAATTAATTAAAATGCATAAATTCCCTTTTGAGTTTGAATCAGAAGTAAGGAAAATGGCGATCATATTTTTAAGTTTCTATATCTATATTTCTATTAAAAAGTGTTTTAAGCATTGTTAAGCAAAAAGTTAATTTCTTTTACGAATAATAAATGACCGAATTTAAAAATAAATGTGAATAAGAAATTTTAATATAAAAAATTGTAATATAAATAATTTAGAAAATATCGCCTAATAAAAATATTTTACATGGATATTACACAAAAATACTCACAATAAAACTTTATATTTTATTTTGAGTATTTTGAGTCCTTTTCTGTAATATTCATGAAAAATATTTTTATTAGGCGATGTTTTCTGAAATATTTATTTAAAATAATTCATTTATTTCTTATTTACACTTTCTTGTAATTTTTACCATTTTAAAATGGGGAAATCAATTTATTCATTTAATGTACTATTAATAAGAGCCCATAGATAGCCAATTAATTGCCTTCAATTTTTAAAGACAATAATTTAAATTGACAATGAAAGTCAAAGAATTAATACTTAAAAAAAATCAACCGCTTTCAGCTTAATATGGACTATTTATCTATATTTCAGGACACACTGTCTGCTCACTGAGGCGAGCGCACATATATTTCGCTTCATTTTAATTGCGGAAAAATTATGTTTTCACCTACCCCACGACTCTCTCTCACCTGCCCACTTTTCCGAGGTTTTCCACCTGGCCGGCGGGTGATTGTCGGCCCCGATTGTCTGCCCGTCGTCTGATAATTGTAAAAAATGAAGTGCCAAATTGTTCACGTCGGCGCGACAATCACAAAATACTTTCCTTCCTTCCTCGCATTAAATATTTATATACTTACATCGGCGACTCATTGTGCGTGATTCGTTCTAAAAACATTTCTGGGCCCTTTGTTTTTATTCCACAGCCGATGGCGGTAAATGCGGTGAAATCGTATCATTAATTTTGATTTGCTTGGGGCCTTCAAAGCCCCCGAACGAGTGTTAAGTCGGGGTATAAAAATCTCCACGAGACTATGCCATTTAATGGCCAGTAAACCAAACTAATTTGCAAATCAGTGGCGGAAATAGCCTAATAAAACTAGAATAGTTCGTTTACGTGCAAGGCAAGGAATCTTTGATTAAACTGTTTATTTTTGCGCAATTATTGAGCTACTTATCTGTTATTGGGAAAGGGAATTCCTTGATTATTAAATGGGTATCGATGTCAAACATAATATACTTTAACAAAGAAATAAGAATCTAAATGAAACCTTTATAGAAAACAAATGAAAATGTAGGAATAATATTTCTAAACAAAAAATCAATTTTAACGAGCTAAAAAAGTCATGGCAATGACTTAAATATTTTAATTTAAATTTTGAGGCTAAGATAATTTTATTTATGCGTAAATTATTTAGTACTATTTGAATTACTTATAAAAAAACCTTGCCCTGATACGATAGGTTTTCAAAGGGAGATGTACGAGTATGCAAAAATTCAGCAATTAACAATATTAATTATATTTTACAGTCCTGGCATTCCTATTATCATATGGAAATAAAATTCTCTCTTGCTATTTATATAATTCGTATTTATTAAAAATACATTTTCTTATAAAACAAATACTTATTCTGAAAAGTCACAACGATAAGATAATATTTTATGAATTATTAGTATTCGCACAAGTAATGCTTTATTCATTAATATTATACTTATTAATAATAATTCCCCAATTAATATTATTCTAACTAATATTAATTCCCTAAATTTATAACTTTACAATTAGAAATATGGCTCTAATATTTTCAGCATTTATGCTAAACCTAGTGCTATGATTAAGAATTACTACAACTAGTTTCACTTTCCGTATATTGTAACAATTTCCATGAAAATTGCAATTAAAAATGGTAGAGTTCATTAAACAAATATAATCAGCTCTAGAATAAACTTTTTGGCGCTACAAAACCTATAATTTTTCCGTGTACTAATAGAGGGCGAAATATATGGTAGTTTTCGGTGAAAAATGCCAGCGAAACTACGAACTAGGGGCGAAAACTATTCCCATAAAGTTGATAATTATGCTGGGACGTGGCCCACGACTCGCTCTGGGTCCGCATAAATATTAAATACATGCAGATGTGCATATTTAAGGCACTTAAATCACGGCAAACAATAATTCCCCAGCGATAATAATAATAATGCAGGCTGGACATGGACAATCGGGGCGCTGGCGCTGGTAAGGGTTTACGATGTAATGGCAGCTGATAATGATAAACATAAAAGTGAAAATAATTTTCAATTACAGCAACATTAATAACCGATAATAATCCTAAGCAAATATAAAACGTTGTGCGACGTGTGTGTACGGGTGTGTGTGTGTGTGCCAGTGTGTTTGTGCGTGCTAGTGTGCCTGTGTGCGATTGTGTGTTGCCTCGTTACTGTGTGTGCATATCAATGATATGCAAATTAATTGCCAAATGCCAGCGAAATGGGACAGACACCCATAAAACCACCCACAAAACCGCCCACCGGATGTGAAATGTAAGCTAAACCGCAATATGGCTAACAGAGCGAGATAGCGCCACCTTGTGCCACTTTTAATGGCCATTTTGCTGCTGCAGTTGCTACTGCTGCTAGTGCTGCCACTGCTGCGTGTCCCTGGAGTGACTTAATTGATACCAACAACAGGCACCATGATTTTTATACTCTTAGTATATGCGAACGAATTTTTTTAAATTTCAATTTTCATCTCCCTTTGAGCTGCATTTTTTCCCGCAGACTTTCCCCACTTTTTTTTCGCCGTTCTTCGGCTTTTAGCGCCTGCGGTCAGCGGGAAAAGCCGCAGACGGAGTTAGTTGCCTGCGCTTTTCCCCCGATTTTCCACGACGGAAAAGTTGCTCCATGCCGAAAAATGCGCGTAATTTGTAATTAATTACATGTGACGCCCAAGGAATAAAATTCGAAAATGTGTATACAAAAAATAAAGGGGGGAAACCGGGTGAAAAAAATAAAACAAAGTTTCAGAACAGAAAGCCGATTAAAGTCAGAGATAAGAGCAAACACCATATATGTATTTAAGTATAACTTTACTATGTGGGTTAATGTAAATAAAGTGATTTTAAAGTACATTTGCAATATTAAAAAAAAACTAAAAAATAAATACAAACATAAATTATTTAAACAAGCTAAATAGATGTTCATTTATGTTCTTGCTCAAGGCTTGTTGTTCTACGAAATACATTTTAAAGCTTAACAAAAAACGTAGAAAATTCTAAAAGAAGAATTGTAACTTTTTAGAGCCTTTATAAAATAAATTAAGCATCCTCGGAAATAATTTAATAAATAAAAGCCTAGCATCTGTCAGATTGACATATTTAAATTGAATGAAACGTTTACTGATATTAATTTGGACTTCCTATATTTTGTAAATCCTATAATAAATAATTCAAATAATAATTTGGGTAACCTTTTGAATAATTATTTTTAAAAATTAGTGCGATTTAAAAAACTTTCATCTTTTATCATAATAAAGAAATATTAACTGCTAATAAAAATGCTAGAAATCAAAAAGAAGGGTGCAAAGTAATCTCTCCTTGATGGAAACCAACATTATCAAATATTCAAAGTTAAAAATTAAATATTTACACAAATCTCCTTGCCCCTTAAACACATAAAGATAATACAAACTGATTTTTTTTAATATTATTGAACAAATATGTGAATATTCCCACCTTGGCACTAAAACTTTGGCAATTAATAGCCAACCCTTTTCAAAAGAAAAAGAAAAATAAGAAAACGAAGCCCGAAAACAGGAAACCAAAATAAAAGAAAAGTGTGAAACAGAAATCAAGGCACAATTAATTGCGTGACATTTGCTAGGGATAAAAAACGTAAAAAGGAAAAGCCAAGAAATTTAAATTGAATTTTTTCGGAGGCAAAGTGAGGGGCGTTCTTTGAATTGGCAGTAGTTCAACGCTGGCCGACGACGATTTGTAAAAATGCTAATTTCAATGCCAGCCGACAGTCATTTGCAGGCGTCTGTCCTTCGTCCTTTTTGCACTTCCCAAGTCATTTGTTTGTCTTAGCCAAACTCGCCTTTAAGACGGCGCGCATTCGGTCTCCGTTTCGCTTTCAAAACTTGAGCTTGAGTTTGTTCAAGTTTCGGTCTGCTGTTTGCCTTCGAAATTTGCCATTATCACCTATCATTGGTGCTTTGCCACTGGATTTGTGGGCCTGTCCACGTGTGAGGCCATAAAAAACGAACTGCCGAGAAGAAGGTGCCAAAAAGTGCACGAAGAGAAAATATTGCTAGATTCTGTGATAAATATATGAGATAAATAAATATTTAAGGCGGGTATCTGATGAATAAATATACAAATAAGTGTCTTATTGTTAAACTTAGGTATTTCAATTCAATTTATACTGAAAACATAAATTTTTGTGTATTTCATGGTAGGTTTTGGGAGTAATAACCTAATTTTGTTAAATTCTAAAAGAAATATAAGAGATATATAAATATTCAATTCGGGTATCTGATAAATAAATATAAAAAAAATATTACACTTTGAAATTACGATTACATTTACTAAAATACTGAAATATAAATTTATATGTATTTTATGGTCCAGAAATATAGATTTAAGAGCTTCATAATATACAGAACATTTTGCTTTCATTCATAAATTCAGCAGAACTATTGCCATAGATTGCAAACTATTTTTACAATAAAGAAAAGCTCTCAAAATACATTTTTTGAGAGTGTACAAATCTCAGTTTCGGCTTGTCTCTAGTCCCCACTGCCACTGCCATTCCCATTCGCAGATTCCCATGCAGATTGGCATCTTTGTATCGGATCGTATCGCATAGCATCCTGTGTACCTTGCCCACACACCCTCGGGTGACATATGTGTGTGTGTGAGTAACACCCGCCCAGGACACCCAAGCTAATACGTTTCCCTGCTTAAGTTCTGCCAATGTCCTTAGCCATAAATTTGCTTCGGCAAATCCTCATTGTCGTTGTGTGATTTAAACTTTTTCCCGAGCAAGTCAGGGAGGGAGCCTCGGGATGTGAGACAAAAATTGACAAGACTCGATTCCGGGGGATTCCCCGAAATGCGTAAAAAGCAAAATTGAAATGAAGGTGGCTGGAATTTATGAGGCACGGGGGGAGTGGCGGAAAAGCTAAGGGGTTAATTGACTTTGCCTCGACTCCGGAAAATGCCAGCAGAAGTGAGCCTCAAGTGAGAGCTGCTGACCCACGACCAGAAGTCGGGCCAAAGTTCACAGGAATTGCCAGGGAGGAGGCCGGGGGGAGGCGGAGGCTGACAAGTTCATAGGGATTGGCACAATGCTGCAAAACATCTTCGCCTGCATGCGGACTCCGACTCGACTCCGACTCCGACTCTCCAACAGATTGACAAACAAGCCGCAGTCAGCCAAGCAGCAACAACATTTCGCCACTGCAGAGGGGGTGGGGGGGAACGAGCTCCACTGTACCGTCCGCACCCACAACACTCTGGCTTTGGGTGGCTAAAATCTACCCGCAAACCCACACGCCGGCTGCAATGTGCCGGACTGCTGGAACTTTAGGGTGTTGCTGAATTTTTGGTATACAATTACAGCTTTCCCTCTGCCTTCTGCATTTTGTACATTCGTATTTGAAGAATTTACAGATTGAAGACTTGACTCGGCCGAAAAGTCACCAATAAGTTTCAACAATGAATGTTTTTTGTGTTTAAGATTTTTACACATTTATTCTTGGAGCACGGGCTTGTAGAAACGGGCTGTATTTAAAAATGTATTTAACATTTCAACAATTCACCAATATTCGCTGTCAGTCACCAACAAACTTCAACAATTTCAACAACAATGCCTCTGCCCTTTTACATCGGGTAATATAATTTATGTTGCGACTATATTTCATACAAAAGTCAACAATATATTTCAACAATTTCAACACCAAAGGATACTCGAGATATTAATTAGCTTAAAGGCCAAAAAAAGGAATAGAAATGTACATTTTAATTATTTAATCAATTAATCCACAAACTTCGGTGAAAATTTATTAGTTTTCCTTAAATTAAAACAACTTCTTTACAAGCGGACATAATATTCTTAGTTAATTCAAAGACTTCTGACTTTACCAGCAAATCACTGATGAATTTAATCAATTCCATCTTCAATCAAATCGCAAACAGTGACAGGAGTTGGCATGCATTCCACCAATTAATTCAGCAACCGAATTTATTCAAATGTGCGACGATGTCTGGCACTCGACACAAATAAACTTGCTTAAATATTTTTAGCTTGTGGCCGGCAAGTAGATTATCCAGATTATCAACTGTAGTTGAGTGGTAGGAACTTTTCCGCCCGGCATTCGGCTTGGATTCTCGGATTCTGGGATTCCGCTTTGCATTTGGCAGGCAGCACAGTCACCGAAAGTGCGATAAATCATGCCTTTGGCCAATTGAGTCAATTCAGCACATTCTTCAGCACAGCCCTCTATGTATATATATATATATATGGGATATGTATTTCTACACACAATATACACCCCCGACCGAATCCCTTCAATCTGCAGTGAGCCAACGGTCTATAAATATTTAAATTTCAAGTTTGCCAAAAAGTTTTTTGCATGCATTACGATGATGTAGACGACGATGCCAGGACGAGAGCGGCGAGAGTCTGCGGCCAGGACAGTAGTCGTGCGTGGCTGCTGCTGTCTGGTCCTAGGTCCTAGGTCCTTTCCTCCGATTTTCCCCTCAACACTGCGTATATCCTGCTTAACCTGCTTCTGTTCCATTATTTTGAGCACCCATTAAAAAGGGTAACTCGGCTTCAGGCAGCAAAGTAATTTTTCTTAAGCAAAAATCTTTAAAATTAGTTTCTCTTTCATATAGTATTTACACAATTTTCTTTAAATATTTAATTGAAAAAAACTCTTTATGCTGAGTATTTCCCGCGTCGACTACAAGGCCTCTCTGGCATATTCCCATTTTTTTACGTTTACGGCCTGGCCTGGCAAACTTTTTTGCAGCACTTGCAAGTGAAATGTTTGATTTTCAATGATTCAATAAATTATTTATATTTGCGTGTGGCCCCGGACCCGGACCCGGCTCAGTTACCCGGAGCGCTGGAATGCCGGAGGGCTGGAGTGCTGGAGTGCCGCAAAGCCGAGAGCCGGAGAGATGGAGAAATTACGGCCCAGCCGTGCCGGATGTCGATCTTCAATTAGCCGCCGCAGCTCTTTAAATTGTCTGCCGCCGGTTGTCTGGCACAGTTAAGTTGTTGGCAAGGCCGAAATGCAGGCAGGCAGGGCTGCATTTTCCTGGCTGCTGTGTGGTGGGTGGTGGCTGGAATAACGGGCACATTTAAAAGCGATAAATCACGGACTTTTTGGCAGGCGCAGCCCGATGGGGGGGACTTTGGGTAAGAGGGTCCTGTGAATGCATTGCCAGTGAACTCGCGATATCATTAACTGCCACTAACACAGACTCACACACACACACCGTTGCACTCTAATCTAGTCGCTTTCCCTCTCTCTTTCCCGTCTCTTTCCAGCAATTGGCGCCTTTCAGCCGGAGTTCGTGGAGAGCATTTCCAACGTGTCCGTCGCCGTCGGACGGGACGCAACCTTCACGTGTCACGTCCGCCATTTGGGCGGCTATCGGGTGAGTCAACAGTTTGCCATGAAAACGGGGATAAATACTTACTAGAAATTTAATACTTAAATAATCACCTAAATAATGTCACCCATCAGGTGGGCTGGCTCAAGGCCGACACCAAGGCCATCCAGGCCATACACGAGAACGTGATCACGCACAATCCGCGGGTCACGGTCAGCCACCTGGACCAGAACACCTGGAATCTGCACATTAAGGCGGTGTCCGAGGAGGATCGTGGCGGTTATATGTGCCAGTTGAACACGGATCCCATGAAGAGTCAGGTGAGTTGCCTATTTAAATTATTTTTATATATTTTTTACATTTGGTAAAGCGAGTGTGCCAACGTATACTTAATGTGTACTTACGGAGAGCACATTACGTACACGCAATGTTGTATTTATGAGGAAGAGCGCACATTGCGTATACGCAGCGTTGTATAAAGGAGGGAAAGTACCTCGAATTATGTTGTTTTCTTGTTAAATTAAATAAGAACTTTATAAAAATATATACTTTTCTATTAGATTTAATAAAAGCCATACAGAAATAATACAATGAGGCCCTTTTTTAGATTATTTAAGGCAGCATTGTATAAAAGAGAGAAAGTACTTTGAACTACGTTGTTTTTTTATTTAAATAAATAAAAAGCATTCAGAAATAATACGTTGAATCACATTTAGTGATTATTTAAGACAACCTGTGGCAATTTATAAGCTAAAATTCATGTTGGTGCATTCCAGCCTTCATAATTTATTTAATTAATTTTTAGTTAACCAAAAAACAGGTCAAGTTACTTATATTTTTTTAACCAAAAACTTAAAGCTTTATAGGTAAGAAAAGTAGACCCTTTTTAAAAATGTTTTTCATAAACATACTTTCTAATTTCAATACAATTTATATGATGCAATATTTTTTAAATCCAAATAAAGACAATACTGCCTTATATGATAGTTTGTTAAACATTTTCCCTGTCCCAAAGTTCGATCGCTGCCTGATATTTCCATACACAGAACCATTCCGCTTTTCCACGTTGTTGTCAAAATGCTTTTCCCATTTTTCGTGCTTCCCTTCCTGTTGCTCCTTTCTTTTCATGCGGCATTAAACGGTGAAGTAAAGTAAAATGCGAATGCATTGAGCTGTTGTACTTGCTGTTGTTATTGTTTGTTTTTCGCCATTTTCCCCGCCTCAAGAAAAGCGGGTTGGAAAGGGGGGAAAATGAAAGGAAAGCGCATCAAATCGAAAGCGAAAACTATGCGAAAACACACACACACACGAGAGAAAAGCGAGATGGTGGGGCATATAAATTGGCAGCATCATGTACGCACACACACATACGCTTTCCGAGTGTGCGTTTCCGCTCACACGTACACTCGTGTGTCCAGCGAAGTGAAGTTTATGGTGCCAATAAAATGTATTTCATGCTTCCTTAATTTTTATTTGCACTTTTACGCTTTTCATAACAACAACAGCAGCAACGGTCGAAGTGGCAGCAATGGCAGGGTCAAAGTGCACCGTACTGCCCTTGTACCCCTACCTCCTCCCTCCCGAGTACACCCCCGCCTGTCTTAAACTATTTAACGCTCCACCTTGGCTTAGTTTATCCTTAGTTTATTCCACATCACTTTGGCTTGCCTCGCCAGTCGCCATATAAAACACTTTGCCGTTACTCCTGCTTTACGAGCCACTTGCATAATCAGCGAATTTTCGCCATCACCACACTGGGGGAAAACTTTGCGGGAAAATATTAAATAAATTATATAAATGTTAAATAACAATGTGGAAAATATTTTATATTTATCACAATAGTTTTTAGATATATTTTATAGGGAGGAAAATATTATAAAGAGCAAACTCTAAGAGAAGAGTACCAAATTGAATAGATTGAATGCTTTAAATATAAATTTGTTAGGGCCCAGAGCTTTTAAAATTATAAAATAGTTAGGTATATATTTTTTTAAGAATTGTCCTACTATATTTCCTTATATTTTCAATATATTAATCTATTTTTAATTATATTCTCTTATTTATTTTTATATTCCGTTTCATGTATATTTTTAATTATATGCTTATAATAATAACAAAGTATAATATAATAATATTTTAGAAAATGTTTCGATAAGTTTTTAATATTTTCTATTAAGCAAGTTCGAACAATTAAAATGAATACATATTATAATTAAATAGCTCCGAGTTTTTCTCTGTGCACTGTACCTCTGTAGTTTTTCCCCTTAGTAATTTGTGATAATTTAAGTAAGTGGAAGGAAATCTGTTTCCCAGGTCGTGCGAATGCCTTTGTTGTCTTTGCCTTATTTTATTTATTTTGGTTCCCATTTCTGTTTCTTTTTGCATTTCAGATAGGCTTTCTGGATGTCGTGATTCCGCCGGACTTTATCAGCGAGGACACCTCATCGGATGTGATTGTGCCGGAGGGTAGTCCGGTGCGACTGACTTGTCGGTGAGTATGTACTTTTAATATATGGTATTTACTTCAGAATTGATACTTTTAAAAATTAGAGGCAATGATAAAGCTTAACTTTTAATGTTAATTCAGTCTGGCTTGAGTTGAATTTAATTTTAAAAAAGCAGGCATCAAAAATACTTTGAAAACCTCCAAAATAGCAATAATTTCCCTTTTTTGTGGTAATCTCTAATTATTGTTGAGCTTGTAGCGTTAGGATATATGTGAATAAATTTTAAAAACGTACTTCAATGAGGATAAGAGCCTTTTGCTTAAACTTAAAGAAATCAGCTCTTAAGCTCGGACTTTGACTTTCAACAAATCACATTGAGTGTTAAATGGAACTCGCCAACTCCATCTCCATCTCTCTTCTTAGCCCCCGCTCAACTTCTCAACTTCTCCCTCGGCCACATCCCATTTTCTCTTTCGGTGTAATAATGTCAACAAATTAAGTGACACTTCATTTCTCTTGATTTAGCACCGTAACTCCTTGGCTACCCTGGGGCTTAAAGCCAGCGGGAGTTTTCGACCAAGAAAGGACTACTCAATATACATCTATAGCTTGAATTTGGGTTATTTTTAACAGTTTAAATGGATTAAAATTAGCTTACATAAATAAAAATATTTCTATAAATATTTAATATTTGAAATACATAATTAAAATTATTTCAACATTATTGTAAATTTGCTAATAATTATCATTGTAAATCCAATATATTTCCCGTTCGTTATCCTTCGATATCTCGTGGTTCCATAATTCCTCAGACCCTTTCCAGGGTGTAACTTCCTTAAATAAATATAGTTCTATAAATATTTAAAATTTAAAATACATAATTCAAAATATTTCAACAGTGTTCTAAATATATCTACAATCATAATTTTCAAGTAAATATATTTCCCTTCGTTATCCTTCGATAGCCCTTGGTTCCATAATTCCTCAGACCCTTTCCAGGGTGTGACGATATTACGAACATTCCCTAAGTCTCTAATTTGTGTTGGTTAAAATGGGGGTTTGGGCTTGCTGATTTATGAACTTGACCGCAACCACGAAGTGTTGCTTTCGTTTCTTCTTTTTTTTTAACGATTTAACCGCAAAATGATGAAACGATGGCGATAAGCGCGATTCCCGGCTTTCCATGTGTGAATGTGTGCGAGCGTGGAAAGCTATTAGAGAGCTTGTCTGCGAATTTCCTTTTTTTTTATCCATGGATTTTTATTTTTGTTTTTACGTCTGTTCATTTTTAATGCCACTTTGTGCAAATCCCTTAAAATGAATTTAACTTTCGCTTAACGAACATTAAAAGCCTCGACTAATAGACTTTGGCAGTCAAGGGTTAAACTGCAGCGTTAAGGGGGATAAAAAAGCACATAAAAGAAATATACTTTATATTAATAAATAAATATTTTTCGGTATATATATTATTATTAAAGCCACACATCAGACAAGCAGCAAAGAAGGTCACCATCAGTTTTTCGCTTTGTCTGAGCCAAGTTCGCGTCGTCTGGGCTGTCTTTGGGCCATGTAAATTGCACTTGGTTCTGGAAAAGTTCCTGCAGATTCTCCTGCTGATTTTCCCGCACCCAACCGCACTCCCGCCCAAGCATTCCATCTTGGCCCCGACTAAAAATGGCTAAGCAACTGCCGCTGACTGTTGGCCAACTGTTGTTGGCCATTGTGTCGGCCATGTGGGTGTGTGTTGGTTGGCTTCTCTTTTTAGCCATTTTGCATCTGTTTGCGGCATCATAAAAATTTACCACACCCGTGTCTGGTTCGCTGTTGAACAACTGCTGTCTTAACACGCATTTCTCTCTGGCAATACCCTGTTGTTTGAAGGGACTCAAGGGTTGTATGGGTTCTGCCTGTTGCTTTCTTAGGTAAAATAAATATTTATATTTCATAAATAGTGGTAAATACAATTTTAAAAATTAAATTTTGCATATAGAGCAAAGGCTTATCATCTAGGAAATTTATACATCTTCTGGGAGATGCTTTTTCTCCCTTTTGGAATTTTTTCTTTAAGTAAGAAATATCCATTCTTATTTTCTGAACAATAAAATCAGTTTTTTGATTTGTTAAAATTAAAATTAAATTATTTTTCTTATTAATAAACTAAATTTACCTTACAAGGAGTACCCTCTATTCGATCATATTCGCTTCTAGATATTTTTTCTGAAACTGCATCACACACTTGAGCATCGGCGCCTGCTGGCTTCAAGCGTTTTGCCTATTTCCCCGCTTTTCCACTTTTCCGCTCTGCTCTTCGGATTGCATAAAAGTTTTTCCCCACCAACACAGGGGCACAATGGAGCCTTGAGCCTTACAATCTATGCTGAAGCATCGTCATATTAAATTTAATAAGCCACTGAACTTGAATATTTTCCATTTAGCATTTGCCATTTACAACGGTTGGTGCTTTTAATGGGTTTCTATACATTTTTCAAGGCTTTAGAGGTTCAGTTAGAGATCGGTTGGATTATCTGAATATTTAACAGATCAATTTCTTTATTAATAATAATAATTTACATAATTTTTACCCCGTTTGTGTTCGCAGGGCCCGTGGCTATCCGGAACCGATTGTCACCTGGCGGCGCGAGGATGGCAACGAGATAGTTCTCAAGGACAATGTGGGCACCAAGACACTAGGTGAGTTAATCTATTTTATTTTTTATTGTATAATTTTAAAACGAACTTCCTTTTTATGCTTTTTTAATTTTTTTTATATTTAATTTTAAAACGAACTTATTTTCTCTGCTTAGCGCCCTCGTTTCGCGGCGAGGTTTTGAAGCTGTCAAAGATCTCGAGGAACGAGATGGGCTCCTACCTGTGCATCGCCTCCAATGGAGTGCCCCCATCGGTCTCCAAGCGGATCTCCCTCAGCATACACTGTGAGTACCCCTATCTCTCCATATATATATAGATATATGTGGATATGTACCCCTTGGTCTATGCGCTGCGCCATTAATTAGAGGCGCCTGCGGTTGGTCAACTCCAGTCGGTGTCTCGGTGTTGCACATCCACAGTGGCAGTGCCACCACCTCATCATCAGTTTCCTTACAGCCTTGGCAGCGGCGGCATCAGTCAGCCAGCTTGGTTTTGGCCCTGGCAGCTGCGGCGTTTATCTTACATTAATTCCAACATACAGAGAAATAAGGCTAAATATAGAAACAATTCTTTATATATTAAACTTAAGGCTTTAACTAAGTAAACTTTATTTTAAAGGAGGCTTTTTTTCAGAAAATATTAAGGGAGATAAAATAAAACTCTAGAAAAGGGAGCCTTAAATTTATCAAAGAAAACCTTTTAGCTTGCTAATCCGTTCTTAAAATAAGAATATAACGTTTTAGAGAATGCGGATTCTCAATTTCCGGATGCCATAATTCTCTCTGTGAACTAAATATAATATAAGAAAGGTCCAATATTTTATGCTCAGTGCAGAGGAAGTCCATTTAATGTGCTGCCCCTTAGCAAAAGAAAAAGGAAAACCTGGGCAAAGTCCAGCGAAAGAGAGAAAAGGTAAAGCCGAGGTTTCCAGCTCTATGTCCTATGTGCTAACTCGATTGTCCTTGTTGTAATCCGTTTAAATCCTGTCACTGATACCGGGGCATTACCTGCGCTCCTCTTTGTTGTATTTTAAGCGGGGGGCAGGAAAATCGAGAGGAAAATCGAGAGGGGAAACTGCGGGGAGGCTGGCAGGTGCCTTTTCGGTGGGCCACAGCTTTTTTGTCAAACTGTCTGCAGCACGTGCCTCTCCGCTTTGCCTTCCTTCACCCCCATTTCCACCGTTTTTCCCTGTTTTTCCTGCTTTTCCCAGCCCCCTTTCCACTCTCTGTGCACTTTTGACTCTGCTGCCATGTGGCAGTTCACTCAATCATCAAGGCAGCTAAAAGGGGGCATGAGGCGGGCTACTGCGTTTGTTTGTCCTGCCACCCCCGTCCCCCTGAATCCCCCCTGAATCCCCTTGGCCTTGTTTGTTTTTTGGCTCGTTTGCCACTGCAGCAGGGAATCCCCCTCCGCAGTGCCCGCCCCTCGAGTTAGGTGGGGAAAATCACGCCTTTTAACATTTTGACATTGTGTTAATGCGGTCTTTAAGTGGCACTCCTCCGTATGTGAGCAGGAATTTTAAAGTTAAACACGAAAATCCAACTAAAAGGGATAGATGGAAGGGGGATTTATGGGATTTTTAACTATATTATTTATTTATTAATTATTTTCCATATAATATGAGCTTGTATATATTTAATTTATGATTTATTAAGATTCTTGTTTTTTCATTAAATGTTTAGCTGCCACGTCTTAACTCCACACAGGACATAATTCTCAAGACTTGTTAATAACGTTTAAACTTTATTTCTTATGTTATAAACTCAACCACTAAAAGAAATGTAAGACAATTATTTCATACAATTTTGTTTATAAAATATAATTTAAAATATATTTTATCTGAATCCTCTTTTAAAACTGCGTTATATTTTTCCTAAAGCTAAAGAGAAGCTATCTTTAGCTGCCAGGGAATGTCAATAATTAAGAAGCCAAATTAACTGATTAAAATAAGTGTTCTTATATTTTATATATTAATATTAGATTGTTTAGAATCTTAATTTAAAAACTAAATGGCTACCAACAGGTTTTTCCATTAAAACAAGTGTAACCCCTTATTATTTCATTCAATTTTGTTTATAAAATATAATTTAAAGCAGCATTATATTTTCCCTAAGTAAGTAAGTAAGTAAGTTTCTCTTGATTTCAGAATTATTAAGTCTAAATAATTAATTAAAATACATTTTCTTTTGTGTTAAATATAATATTAGAACGTTTTCTTACATTTAAAATTTAATATTTAAACGTTTAAAATCTAAATTTAAAATTAGAACAGCTACCAACAGGTTTTTGCAGCAGCCAAGTCCAACTTTTGGGACTGCTTGTCAGCAGTAAACAGTTACTGGTTAACAGTTATCTTCGAGGAGCAGCGACTGCTGCTGAGGTGGAAACCTGGGAAAACTTTTTGATCAACTCCGAGTGGAGAGCGTCCTTCGCATTTCCCCCTTCCGCCCGGTAGCTTTCCCCCTGGTTTTCCCTACTTTCCGTTGCGTGTTTACTTTTCCTGTTGCCATTTTGCAACAACTTCCTCGCAATTTGTTTGCCAAAGAGTTGGCGGTGGGTGCAGCAGCAGCATACCCCCTCCCTTCCCGCCATTTTCCGCTTCTCCGGGAAACTTTTCCGGAGTCAGTTGCACGAAAGCAGATGCTTTCCAGCTGCTGCAGCTGGCTGATAAAGGTACACCGGGATAAAAATCAGGTATTAAAATGGTTTTGAAAAAAAAAATAAAAATTTCTACAAATTAATTTTTAAAGTTAAAATAACAAGCAGTTCTTAAAAGTAATAATAAAATAATTACTAATATTTTGTTAATGGAAAACTGGGTTTTATTTCGAACTAAATTCATAACAATATTAATTAGATCTAGAAATATTTCCAATAATAAAATACCTTATGTAAAAATAAACACAGTCCCTATAATAAATTACTAATTTTTTTTTTTTAAGTAATTATGCGGTTTACTTTAAATTAAATTCATGGAATATTAATACGAATTTTTATTAGATCTAGAAACAATATTATTTTTAATTTAAAAAAAATTCAGAGCAGCTCAGGGAAAGTTGGCAAGGTAACCATATTTATTTCTTTCATTTTCTCTCTATGTCGAAGCCCGCTGCATTTGCGTTGAACCATTTCCGTTGCATTGCGCCTTCCGCTGCCGCCTTATTAGGCGCTTCCCCTAATTAGCTGCACCTATGGGATGTGCAACAGGAACACGGCCAGCATCCCAGCCCGGTGGCAACATGCAACCTGCAACGGGATGCTGCTGCTGCTGCGGATATGGCATCTTCATCTGCATTTCACTCTCCTTTCAGATGCGAGTTGGTCACGAGGCACGTTTCCCTCAGCCGCGCGCCCTTGGCCCCTTTGTCTTGTCAAATAAATGCAGCAAAATGCGAAAAATCACGTACGTGCAAAAGCCACCAAAAAAAGAAGGACTCCCTCTGAAGAAAGGAGTTCAAACTGTATGCTGACCGCCTTAAAAACTAACTATAATCCCCTAAAAAGTAAACTAAAGACTACATATCCTCACCTGAAATCCTATTTCCGTCAAGCCTAGGCCTAGGCATGAGTTGCGACTTTTTGTCACCTTCAAACCAGCTCCAGCTCCAGCTCAAGCTCTCCAAAAAACAATTGTCCCCAAATGGGAGTCTTTGGTCTGCTGGAGAATGCTGGGAAAATTCCGGAAAATCGAGCAAGGGCAAGTGGCAGAGAGAGAGAGAAAGGCAGCAGCGGTGGAGATTGTAGCGAGTGGCAGCAGCTGACGACGTCATTAGTGCATATTTGTGGCTTTGTTTGCCGCAAAACTGAGCGAGCTGCAGAGGCACGAGCACCTGCCTGAATGCCTGCCTCTCTATGGCCCAAAGGTGAAAGGTGAAAGGTTGAAAGGTGGCCGTTGGCCAGGCAGGAACATGCTCAGAATAATCATTGCAAAATTGCAAATCGCCCAGCGAAAGTGCCGAGGGACTGCAGCGCAGCCCGACTGCCGACTGGCTTTATCCATAAATGCACTGGGGATAGACCCGAAATGTGGCAGTGGCCCCCAATCCCAGTATCCCAGCATCCTGGCAGTATGTGTGGATTAATGTAGGGCCAGTCGACCATCACGTAGGGCCGATGGTCAAGCTGCCAGCTAGCCAACGCACAGAGGCGTCTCTCCACCAAAAAGTCTTCTCCTTTTATAAAGGCTACACTAGAAAATTATTGATATTTATTCATACAAAGTTTCAACTCGATCGAACAAGTACTTTGGTCATAAAAACCAGTTTAATTTTCGCTCTATGATAACCCCTTAAGCAGCCCCCAAAAAGTAGGCAATGCTTTTGGAGCTCAGTATTTCAGCACAGTATTTCCATAAATTCTATACTTTCTTCAAGGTTTTCAAGGTAAAAATTTATAAATTTAAAAATTGTGATGGGGCTTCTTAAATATAAAATTCTATATTCACAAATTACATAACTTCTGTGTTGCTTTTAATTTAAAAAAATAGCATTTTAAAGATTGTTTATGCGCTTCTTAAATATAATCAATTTTCTTCAAAGTTTTCAAGCTTAAAAAAATATTATTTTGAAGATTTTCTTCGTCGCTTTCAAGTTAAAAATTTATTATTTTAAAGATTTTTTCGTACGATTTTTAAATATAATATTTTACTTCTATAATTTATTAATTTTTTTCAAGATTTTCAAGATACAAATACATTTTAAATATTCTACAGGCATTCTCCTCAAGTATTAAATTATATTTTTACAATTTACATATTTTCCTTTTAATTTTTTCGTACCGTTCATAAATATTATATTAATTCTTCAAATTATATATTTTCTTCAAGGTTTTCTAGCTTCAAAATATTATTTTAAAGACTTTTTCGACAGGTTCTTTTACAAATGAAATTCTTTCTTCATCGCTTTCAAGGCAAAAAATTTGTTATTGGAAAGTTATTAAAGCTTTTAAAAAATCTCGTCTTGTTTCTAGTGTAAAACTATTGAATTTCGTGTCAATTTCGCAGCGATCGGCGAAAAAGGCAAGTCAGAAAGTTATTCCATATGCATAAATGGCATTTAAGGGAGCCAACCGCAAGCGGGATTAGAGATAGTTGATGGCCAAGACAGAAGCCAGTCGGCCATGGAAATCAATTAAAATCCCTCCGGCTGGGAAAACTCCTACGCACGGAGGGCAAAGAGGACGAGGGACGAAGGACGAAGGACTTTTCCTGGAACTGCAATCAACTATCAATGCACATGGCCGCAAATGTCTCAAGAGCTGGGGCGAGGAGGAGGAGGAGGCAGGAAAACCGATGGAGACAATGTGCAATCTGGCAGGGATCGGAGAGCTCGTATGGGGCACCCTTGCAGGTTTTACAAAACCACCAATTTTGGTCATGGTCCTGCCTCCATCAGCCTGCCCCCCCTAAATGCACGCCCCTGCCTTTGGGGCTCTCGCTTTTCCCGCTCACCTGAAAGGGGAGCCTAAGTGACAATAAATACGAAAGTTCGGCCATCGGCAAAAGAGTTGTCAATGCAGAATAGACGCTCTCTGCATTCCGATGAGTCAGTGTCCCGGCTGCAGGAAAATGAGTGGGCAGAATTTAGAGGGAATTTTCCGGGGGGAAAAGCGAGCAGCGCACACCATCAAATTATGGCACACTCAATTGGCCCTCAAGTTCGCTAGCCCGGCTTTTGTTCCCTTTTTGCCTCAAAGAGCTGAAATCATTTTGGAGTCCTTTGAATTTTGTGACAGACCATGGGACCGATCCAAGTAGATTTTGTCCTTGTGTGAATTTTAATTGGGCAATATTGGGAGCATATTCCAGTTTTTCAAGGGGTTTTAAATAGGCATAGGAATTTGGGGAGAAACTATTAGGAATTTATAGCTTTTAAATTGAATTTAAACTAAGTTTTATGGGAGAAAACAGAGGTAGCTTTTGATTACAGTAATCCTCTTAATTTATAAAGATATTTTTAACGTACCAAAGGGTATTATAATTCCAAGGGTTTAAGAGTAGATGCCTCCCTTTACTGACCTTACAAAGTATATATTTTTATAGATCAGGATCACCCAGAGGTTATCGATTGAAGCTAAACTGAATATGTTTAAATATTTAGATGAGGCTTCAAGTGATGCAACCTCAATTTTTCATTATTAATATTTAAAGTAAATAAAATTTGCGCATTTGTTTGTCTTTTCTTTATTATTATTATTATTATTGTTGTTATTATTATATGATTATTGTTATTATTTGTTTAAGCTCTTCCTTGTTTTGTTTACAAATTAAAAAATATATTAATGTTACATATATGCTGATGTTATGGGTAACAATTTTGTTTCTTTAGTTTTAGTGAAGTCCCAGTTAAGTTAATATTTTGTAATTTTTTTTTAAGCTCTTGTTTTGTGTACAAATTAAAAAATATATGAATGGTATGTGTTGAGGGCATATGGGGGAATCCTTTTGTTTCTCAGTATTAGTTATATTCCGGTTCCCGTTCCCTTTAAGCATTTTGCTCCCGTTCCTATTGCAATATATTGGCGATCTCATCCACCTCACCGAATCCCTGATCCACCTGGAGCAAATCCTGCGGCAACCAGGTGTCCACTTGGTCCATGCCAGCTTCCTGCAAGTCGGGCATTAGCTGCGATCCGCTCAGTAAATCAATAGACATGCGCTTCCGGCCGCATCCATTTCCTTTTTCTTCGCCCCGTTTCTTCAGCGACTTGACCGTGAGACCCACCAGCATGCAGGCCACGGTGGCGGCGCCCACACAAACCAGAGCCTTCTGGGCGGGACGCAGGCCGCCGACCAAGACTCCAAGTCCAGCGAGTGCGTCCTCCGGGAAGCCCAGCTGCTCGGTCAGCTGGGTCAGGGTCTTGACGTAGTTCAGCATCCTTGAAGATCTTTTAAATCTGAGTGAAGGGAATATTTTAAAAATTATATTTACGTTAAAATTTCTCATAGAATATAGTAGGCAGGAAATAAAGTTAAGTTCTTTAAATTATAAAACCTAATATAGATGTCCTTGTAGCATTAAACCCTAGCCAATTTACTGGCCGATCCTTTCGGCCTTCGCCGGCATTTGTTTTATTTAGCCATCTCTCAAACGATTCCCCATCCTCTCCCTGCTCCGTGTGTGTCGTTACAGTTCACCCAGTCATCCAAGTGCCGAATCAATTAGTCGGCGCACCACTTGGCACTGATGTTCAAATCGAGTGTCACGTCGAGGCCTCGCCCAAATCAATTAACTACTGGATTAAGGACACGGGTAAGTGTGTGAGTAGACCTGTCTGCTCTCGATACATATATATATATATGCATATATATGGATGTGTATATGGATACATGCATCTATGCAGATGCCGGACTATATGGGGCCGAGCGCATCATTACTTCGACATCGATTCGATTCGAATCGAGCCGGCTCCGGCTCGGTTGGCATTGTCATTAGTCAGTTGTCAGATTGTGGCACGTTCTCGTCCGCTCGTTCCAGGTGCACCCGTCCCCAGTCCCTTCGAAAATTTCAAATCTCCCTAGGTCTATTTTATGTCCTAGCTGGTCTATGGCTAGCCCAAGTTATGGTCCGCACTGGTTGGAAATTATTCCGATAGCAAATCCCCTTATTATTTCAGAGAAACCTCAATGGGAAATCTCTAGTCAAAGGACTCGTGATATCACTACCTTAAAGTCTGTCTGTAAAGGTGTTTTCTCACTTACCCAAAAGCAATTAACCAACCAGTGGTAAAACTTTTCGTTTCGATGGGAGAATTTCCTTGTAGAAAATATATTTACTTTTTCGGCTGAAAGTAGAACGTTTCTACTGGAGAATATATGCTAGACTGAGTTCTGCCAATAGAGTTCAGAGCAACAGAGACTGACATGTGTCAGGGTTTCGGCACAGAGCTTGCTTGATCTATAAATTTTATACTTAAATATTTTGAATTTATTTTTGAATTTATTTTGTTCTTAAAATAGGTGAGATGATTGTGACCTCCAACAAGTATCACGTGCAAGAGAGTACGCAGTCCATGTACGAGACCAAAATGTCGATGATAGTGCGAAAGTTTCAGAAGGACGATGTCGGATCCTATCGCTGCATAGCCAAAAACTCACTGGGCGAAGTTGACAGCAGCATCCGATTATATGGTGAGTTTTATAGACTCGAGAGGCAGTCTCCACATTCTCTAACCCACAGAAGAGGGTGACTACAGCTAAGGACAGGCCAGGAATTATAAGAAAAAAAAAAAGGATTAGTTTTAATATTATTTCATTATTTTTAGCAGAGTAAAGAATTATCCAAACTATTTCTTTTTTAAAAATAATTACCTATCTTTATTTCCATCTTTATCTTAAGCATCATCTTTGGCTTAAGCATTTTTTGTAAGCTTAAAACACCTTCCTTGTCTGCCCAATTTAACCTTTAAAATGCCCTCCTTTTTGACCCTATTTTTGCGAGCTTCATTGTGTGCCAGTTGGCGTCAGACGTATCCGCGAAATGGGGGACGTATTTGCACCTTTGTTTCAATTACATTTTCTCATTTGCTCCTTTTTTGCTCCTGTTTTTTTCGCTCGCAACAGAAATCCCCGGACCGAATCGTAATAAAAATCCGTCGAACGGCGGCGGAAAAGGCGGCGGTGGTAACGGAGGAGGCCTGGACGCGGATGCCAATGACATTTTAAAGCAGAAACAACAAGTCAAAGTCACCTACCAGCCGGACGACGAGGAGCTGCAGTACGGATCCGCTGAGGATTTCGACGGCGACGGTGGCTACGGCGATGGGGGTGGAGGTCCTGGTGGAGGTGGAGGTGGTGGCCTGACACCGTTATCGCCGCACGTTTACTACACCAGCGGCAATAAACCGGCCACACATAAGCCGGGCAGCTCCGGCGGCAATCAGCATCAGCATCAGCATCAGCAGCACCATCACCACCACCATCACCAGCAGCACGGAACGGGCACAGGACCAGGTGGAGCGGGTGGTGGACCAGGTGGAGCAGCAGGCGGAGGCGGTGGCGAGGCGGCGGGTGGCGGCATCACCCGTAAGCCGACCTATTATGGCGGCAATACGGAAGGGCGCGTACCCATCGACAACAACGAAATGAGCTCCGGCGGCTCGCGATTAAGGGGCCATGTCCCCCTGCTGCTGCTCCTGCTCACCCTGCCACTGTCCCTGTCCCTGTCCTTGGACCCGTGGACTCTATGGAGTCGCCGGCAATGTCGACAGCCGCTCTTAATGGGTTTGTCGGCCGTGTCCGGCTTTCTGCTCACGCTCAGCCTCTGCCTCTTATAATACGCAGTCGGACCGGATACGGCGACACATTCACCAACACATCCGCCAGGAGGACAGGCTCCCGAGCGCGAAGCACACATGTTTTAGAGTGTAATACGCAGACGAAGGGACATTCACGAATACGACACACATTTCCCAACACAGTCACTAGAAACTCAACAACAACGACACACCAACACATAAATAGTTGGACACATTCAGCTATAAATTCCGTAAAAACATTATTCAACAATGTTTTAGGGAAAACATTCTCTCTCCACAACAGATACTCTCTATTCAATGAAATGAAAGTAATGTTCACCAATTACTAGGCTACATATTCACCAACACTTTCACCAACAAATCTCCACAACAGTTACCCTGTCTCCAAGAGATGAAAAGGACATACACCAACCGTGAAAGTTTCCCTGAAATAAATTCACCAACACAACAGTTCACCATAAAACATTCACCAAAAACCAACTAACAAGCGTATTCAACACTCGACAAGAAAACATTCAACAATACACACATGTTGTAGTAGAAAATGTTAAATTGTTTAAAACAAAAAAAAGAAAACCAAAAACAAAATAAGATAAAGAAAAGAAAGAAAGCGAAAAACAGGGATGGTGTTTGGAGGCATCCATATTTAGTGAATGTACTTATTAAACGCAAGAATTTCTAGTGTTACCGTAACTTTTTTAAGGGGGTTGCACAGTTAAGTAATCACAGCTAGCTTAAGGTTGAACTTAAACTTAATCACAGTGCTAAGCGGTACCCAAAAGCATTTACAGTGTATCCGAGCACTGAGCAAAATAAGGCGCCCCACAAGGGCCAGCAATTCCACGTATTTCTCATAACCATTAAGCTGAGGATAATAGTTTTTAGTGGTCTCAGTCATGCTGCAAATAATTTTTAATAATAACCAAAGGATAAATTGGTTTTCAAAAAGGAATTTATATAATAACACCTTTTTTTTTGTGAGGTGGAGAGAATATTAATGGTTGGTTTCTCTGAGGGCTTTAATATTCAAATTATCGTGTTTGAATCTCCGGAAAAAAACATTATTCGAAAGCAAGATTTTATTGTTAAATGTATTTACCTTATCTCTGATTAATGTACACATTCTCTATATTTTTTTGAAGCTATTATTAGATATTTCCAGCCTAGTTATCAAGTCATAGACTCCCCCTTGATAAGCCATTAATTAAGGAGACTTGTTTGGCCCTTTCCCTAGAACCCTTTTTTTTTCCTTTGATTTTCTCATTACATTTTTTTGGCGACTCACACCTTTTCCTTGATTTTTCGATTTCCCAAACCGATTTATACACATCTCAGTCACTCAGTTTCAAAAAGGTCAATTAATACAAACAGAAATAATAAGTAAAACATGCTGAAACTTTTTTGATTTCTAACAAAAAATAATGATTTCTTTTACTTTTTACTCTTTTGTTTGTCTTTCGTTAATTTCGGCTACTTTCGCTGACTTTTGTTCATTTGTTAACTTTGATTGACATTCGGGTTATAATAAATGGGATTTGAGAAAGGGTTTCGGGGAGGGACCTGACACTCGAATGCTGATTTTTTGTAATCCCATTTCCATTGTAATTGATGTTCAAGAAATTTTGTTCTCTCTTTTAAAGATAATTAAATTCCGCATGTTTATGCAAATTATTCGCACACGCTGTTAACCCCATAAGCTCTGTGTCTCTTAAGCCTTTTGCACACTCGCCTTAACCCCCTGCTGGCACTTGTCTTAACCCCAAACAGCCCCCAAGCCCCCCTCCAACTGCGTAGTTTCTTATGCTTGCCAAAACTTTCGCTTTTTTCTTTTTTGCTTTATTTTATTTACTTTTTTTTTGTGGCAACGTCTTGTGTTTGCAGCTGAGTTTTATTTTTAACTCTGTTCTTTTTTTTGTATTTTTTTTCGAGTGTATGTGCGGCACAAGTTGTGGACACAGGAACTCTCGGCTCCCAGCTGCCGTCAGTTTTGTTGGTTGCATTTGCTTTTGATGAATTACTTGCATGTCAGTTAACCACACACACTGGCACACACACCCTGGCACACACCCTGGCACACACACCCTGGCGCACACACACTCGCACACTCCCTCTAGCACACACACACTTTTTAATGAAATGAAAACTTTTTGGCAAAGTGAATTTCATTGTAAGCAAGCCCAGCCAGGACACCCCACCAAAAACCAAGAACAATCCTCTGCCAGAACTTACAACTAAGATGATAAAAGCAACAACAAAAAAGAGGAGGAAGATAAAAAAAGAGAAAAGGAGTCCTTTTTCCTTGCCTGCAAATATACAAAACCGCCAAAAGCTGCCACTGATGATGATAATAAGACGCTGACAACCGCAGCAACAGCAACACGACGAACAGCAGCAGCAGCAGCGACATCAGCAGCAAAAGGCAGAGGAAACATGTCACAGGCAGGCGTGGCCAAAGGGGGCTAAAGGGGGCTCGGAAAGGGGGCGGGAGTCTTGGCCACGTTGACACAAGTGTTTCGAATTACAGCCAAGACGCCGCCCACGAAGAAGGAAGCCAAGCGGCAGCAGCAGTTCGACATCGGGAACTAGTCAAGCGGCAGCAACACTCATCCTGTTGTTGCAACAACTACTTCTCCTGCTGCTGCTGCTGCTGCTGCTGCTGCTGCCGGCCTTGTTAATGTTGTTGATGTGGTGGCCTGTTTGCTGGACGCCTCGTGTTGCCAGTGTTGGCCAGCTTCCGATATTTAACTGATAAATAAAATAAATAAAAAGGTTGCAGAAATATTCGAGAGCAAGGAAATGGCAAGAAAGTTGGTGAAATATTAACACAGACTCCCAAATTAAAGGTTGCTTTCATCAAAAGCTGATAGTATTTTTATAAATTAAATTTTTCCTAACCTAATCATTGAAAAAATCCTTTGATTCCTTATTTAATTTTACAAATAAAGCAACTGCTTTACAAGTGCTTACACATTTTTTGAGGAATCATAAATGGCTTGGCCTATTTGAAATGCTGATAATATTTTATTTTAAGTAATTTCTCCTTAACTTAATTATTGAAAAACTGTAATTAATTTTTAAATTTAACTCTCCTTAACTTAATCATTGAATCTTATTTAAATTGACGCATTTACAAGTGCTAACACAATTTTTTAACGAATCATAAATGGCTTGGCCTATTTGAAAAGCTGATAGAATTTTATTTTAAGTAAATTCTCCACAACATAATTATTGAAAAACTCTCATTACTTTTTAAATTTAAGTCTCCTTTACTTAATAATTGAATCTTATTTAAATTAACACATTTACAAGAACTTACTTACTTTGAGAAACATTTCCAAGATCAAGTCTTCTTTTAGTCAATTACAATGTAGCTGCAGGCTTTTCTATTGTTTTCTCAATTAACCCAAACAAAATACAGCCATAATTCAAGTAATAAAACCTCAAAAAAATATTAGAGTTTATTGTTAACAAATTTCCTTAAATGTTGCTAGTATCTCTGAGGTTATTACTTTATTTTTAAAGTTGAGCCCACAACAGCTAATTCAATTGGTGTTCATTTTAAGCCTGATATGGCTGCGGGGATGTTGCTGTTGCTGTTGCTCAGTTGCTCCTTTGTTGCTGCAGCGAGTCCTTTGTTGTCCCTTATTGTATTGCGTAAATATCACAACAAATACAAATACAAATACAAATACAAATGCGAATGCGGAAAATGTATGCGGCACAGCGGCAGCAACAATGCCAGACACTTTCATGCACAAAAGCACAAGTGCACTGAGCTAAATTCAAGTTATTCTTTATTTATTTATAAGAGAAATATAATATATATTTTATTATATTATTGCTTGTATTTTCTATTAGAAACTCTATTTTGTTATACAATTTTTAAACCCTTTTAGCCTTCCTTATTTCTTTCAGTGCCCATGTGTATTTGCGCTGCTTATGATGGTTATGGAGCCGCAGTTTAAGTTGTTTTTTGGGGCTTTCCGCGACACTTGTATTCAAGTTTTCCACCGCTTTTCCCCCTTGTCCGCATGTGTGCCAGTGTTGCCTACTTTTGTGGGCGGGGGCCTCCCCTAAAAGGACGAGTTGGTGCTGCTTAATTGCTCTATTTGATGCTGTCAAATTGTATTTTAATTTCGCATTTCCCTTTTTATCATTCCTGCCTTCTGCTTTCTCCGCGGGCTGCGACTGCTGTCTTTAAGTTGCCTTTGTTCGGGCAAGAAAAGGGCGGGGGGGAAAGCGCATAAAAATTAAGGAATCGAAAGCAGGGACTTGGCAATCTGAGTCCTTGCTCTCAATACCCTTTTGAGTATAATTATTTATCCCTTTAAGTTGTATTTAATACTTTGGTGAACATATTAAAATATCTTGCAATTTATTTGAATTTTTACTTATGGTTTTATAATTGCATATAGTTTTATATAATTTAATTTAATACTTTAAAAATTGAGGAAACGAAAGCAAGGACTTGGGAATCTGTTTGCCCAGAATAAGAGTCCTTGGTCTCAATACCCTGTAATTTGTAATTAATTCTTCCGTGAAAATATTAAAATATCTTGCATTTTATTTATATATTCTGTTATTATTTTATTATTAATATAAAGGCCTTAGATATTGGGTATTTGACTTCTTCGTTGCTGATAATTCCTGTCTCAAGAGTTACGCTTAAAGTGTGTATTAAATATGGCTTACCAGGACCTGAGTGATATCCTTATTTTTCGGCTTCTTCGCAGGCATCTTCATAATTTTCTTTTTCCCGTTTTTCGGGGCCATTCTTTGGGGCCATTCTTTTTTTCTCCCATCCGCCTCTGTTTTACTGCGGTTTATTGTGTTATGCAGTGTGGCAGCAAACTTGTATCTATTTAAATTTTGTGTGTGGCAACATGTTTATTTTATAACCCCGAGGCAAGTACTGCAGCGGGATGAGAGTTCGTGGCAGGGAAAATGTGGAGTGCAGGAGGAGTTTCCTTCATGTTTGACGGAAGTTTAATTGAATACACCGCTTACCGTGGCAGGCATGATGGGGGGAGAGGGGGGCTGCTGTACTTGTGTGTGTGTGTGTGTGTGCGTGTGTTGGCCGCAAAACATTTCCCGCATTTTCCGGGGGACAGCCGGGACAGCAGCAGCAGCCCGCTAAAACAAATGGCAATCAAGTTGAATTGTTACACACACACACTAAGGGGGTTGGGGGGGGGTTTAGAGTAGGGAGGGGGGAGTGGGGGGTAGGGAGAGGAAAATATATATAGAGGGAAATATGAGGAAAATAAGTGCGGAAGAGAGTCTGTCAGCCGCTGGCTAAAATTTACTCAACTTTTTTGATTTAATAATGAAATGAGTGTCGGCTTGAAAATCCTTACGTGAGTGAGTGTGTGTGTGTGATGTGTGTGTGTGCGAGTGTGTGTGTGTGCATATATCCTGGTAAATGGCTTCGCTTTGTAATGTCTCAATGGCTGACAAGCGGCTGTCGAGCAACAGCTGGCCAAAAGCATCAAGGCACTGTTCCAAAAGTTCTAGTTAAATATAAATATAAACAATTACAAATATATATATATATTGTGTATGTATGAAAATTGAAGGAATTTCAAGCTGAATTGCAACATTAAATATAAATATAATCCATTGAAAAAAAAGATACTTATATAAAATCAAGGGTCTTTCAGGCTGTTTGGCCAAAAATTAGCATTTCCTTTAGTTAAGCCTTCCTAATTTTTTTTTTAATATGAATTCCAAGACCTTTAAAAGCTGAAACTTAAATAAATTACATCTATTTCTTAGGGATTTTTTTATTGTTATTATTATTAATAATAAAGCTCATGGTCATCTATTTTGTATAAGAATTGTTTACCAAGGTAACCAATTATTCTTATATTCTTAAACTTCCATTAAGAAACGTATTTTCTTCTAAAGTCTTTGTGATTCTTCTGAAATTTCTACAAAAATGAAATTAGTTAAGATTTTTTGCACTTTTTAAATAAAGTTAAAAAATGTCTTACCAAGAAACTAATAAAACATTTTATTACAATTTATTTAAAACCTGATATTTTAATATTTTAGTTCTTAAAAAACTAATAAAATATTTAATTATTATTTATACCATTTATACCAGTATTTCCCCATTAAAATGAATATGTTACACACTTCATACGACTTACAAAAATCCTAATAAATCATTTTATTATTATTTATTTGCTCAGCTATCTAGTTTCCATTTAGGTGAGATTTACACCAGTATTTCCCCATTAAAATGAATATGTTGGACACTTCATATGCCTTCTACAAAAATCCGTGTTTCCTCAAAATGAATTCCTTAAATTGATTGAATTTATTCGCTCTGTGCACTGGCACTGACACTGGCTGCGATGGAAATAGCTCAACTTGAACGGCAACTTTGGCTTGCAGCCGTAATCTTTTCATCAGTTGATGACTGCCGACCGACCGAGCGAGAAATAAAATTAAACAAATACGAGATAACAAGCCACTCCAGCCGTAGAGCCCCGAAATTCAATTACAGCTGCTTCAGGTTGCAGGTTGCCCGTTGCCCGTTGCTAGTTGCAAGTTGCTAGTTGCTACATGTCAGTCTCTGGTTGCAACACTTGAAGCGAAGGCAGGACACTCGAGAATGGACCCTCTGGCCACATGCTCGAATTGATTTAATTGAAATTTTATTTGAGTCCACATCTCGGGCGAGGCGGAGCAACAGTTGTCCTGCTGCAGGATCTTTTGTTCATTTGTTGCATTTTAATTAAGGGCCGCTTTGTGCTGCGCTGTGCCATGTTATATATATTTATACATATATATAGCCACAATAAAATCAAATCTAAGCAGCCCCCTCCGACACCCCCCTTAGACCCATAAAAATATATATATGCATAAAGTAAAGTAAAGTTTGGTTCGTGTATAAAGCAAAATAGGCCCAGGGGGTCGGTGCGTAATGGAAATTTGTAAAAAACAATAAGGAAAAAATCAGAAAAAAAATAAATAAAAGGAAACTATTAAAGCAGATACTCGAGATATAGAAACTATTCATAGTTATACAGATGGATTCGGGGCAAATGTAGGACTCGGATCCATTCAAGGTTGTTCATATGCTAAGCGGGCGCTTGAAGGATATATCTAAATACACATGTATCTCTCTCTCTATATATATGGTACTGTACTTATATCAAAAATCGAAGACACACAGATTAACAATAATATTATGTGCCATTATTAGCAGACCTAATGCTGAACGAATCTAGAAAATAGTGGAAAATAAAATGTTATAGGGAAAGTAACCATTTTTTTTTTCTCGATCGATCCCAGCAGGTATTATTTCTCCTACTTTCCTCAATCCTTGTATATAGTTTTGTTGTGGCTGAAAGTTGAAAACTAAAGTTAAATAATAATAAATTCTCTAACCAATGTGTGTGTGTAATAAGTTCTGCCTGCGTTGCACTTAAATATATACCCTAATTATAAGAATTGTATATAAGAAGGCTCATCACAAGTTAATGTCAAAGAATAAACGATGTATATAGCCAACGAAGCGATACTATATCGATAAATTGTAATATGTATATGTAGGATGGATGTACGGATCCATCACAGAATGTTCACCCAAAAACTGAAGCTTAATCAAAGTCCTCTCGATAATCCCCGCAGAGAGGAGAGAATAAAGAGGAGAGCAGCTCTATATATAGGCATATATATATACTATAAACCGGCATAAATCGCATAAACTAAAAGTATATCTTACTTAATAAACGAACGTATATATACAAAACAAATGATATATATAAAACTATATATATATACACATATATATATTATATGGTAAACGAACAAATTCTACAAATAAAGGACAAAAATATATTTATTAAAATTAATCAGAAAGTTTAAATTGGAGGGGTTTCCAGGGGGGTTCCAGGGGGCACAAGTCAAAGTTTGAATCGAGAGTTGTAAAAGCAAAATCTGCATATGGCGAGGGGCGGTCGAGGGGTTTTCCAGCTAACAAACAGACAAGACAAGGCGTCCGACCAGCTGCACCAACAATAATTTTCCAACTATATCCCAGCAGCCTCCTCCCCACCCCCCTTCCATGTTCCTTGCTGGATTTTCCACAGCCGCTTCATATCTGGATCTCTCACTCAGAGGCAGGATATCCGTTTCTGCGCCGAGCGGAAGTTGTTGTGAAAATAACACAGCAAATAACTTTTGCAGCCGCAATGAGCACTGCACTAGCCCCCACCGCTTTTCCGCCCTCTCCCCTCCCCCTCTCATCCGGAAAACTCTACAAATTTCCACACACCACGATTTAGTCTGCAGCTGCATCAAGCCAGTTGACATTTATCACAATTACGCAATAATGCAGGGAAAAGTGACTGCCGATTTTCCTTCTCTTCGTTATCTTTTAGATTTTAAAGTGTAAATATTTTTAGATAAATATTTCAAGATTATTTAGCGCTGTTAATTGTTAAAAGAATATAAATATATACACAAAAGATCCCTAAGATCTTTCTTTAAATTCGACTTTCCCTTAAACACATCTCCTTAAAGACACACACACTTCGACCTCGATAAGCAAATTTTCTAATCATATTTTAAATACTTTCACTTTCAATCAGTGCTTTCCTTGGCTTACCTCTTGCCCCCCCTCCCAGCCTCCATTTTCCGGCACCCCCCTTGCGCCAGCGACCCTTGGCAGCCGTTACGCAACTCAATGGGCCATGACCGACCGCAGCCGTTGGCCAGAATAAAATGAAACAAAAATTATGCAGGCCGAAGGAGAAGCGGCGAAAAAGGGTTGGCGGTACACAGAAAAAAAAAACAATACCAATTGATATTTCTTAAAAATATATAAAGATACAAAAGCTTGCTAGAGAAATTACAGGCCAAAATAAATTAAATTTCACACTTTATTGGATTTATTTATATTTTATTTTAACATATTCACCATTTACATATTTTATTTTATTATAAATTCAATAGTTATAGTTTTTTATGAAGAATAGTGATTTATTTTTTATATATAGAGTTAAGGTTTACTTCTTTAAACAATTATTTAAATAATAATCTATTATAATAGATCAAGCAAGCTGATCATATTAATAATGGATTATGGAAAATCAATTACTTTTACCAGTGAATGTATGTAGATCTCCTTTTTTTTTGTTAACCTTTTAATATAATTTTAAAAAGTACAAAAGTCTCCCATAACTTTTTTAATTACTTCTTTTTTATATAAAAATATTTCCCAGTGCATTTGCCACAGCATCTTCGCTATCAGAAATTGACTTTTAATGAAAACAATTGAGAATTCTCGGTGTCTGTGCGCCGGGGACCCAAAAATTGTTGTTCCATCCGAAAGCCACGGGGTTCTCCAACCGTTCAACTGCCAACTGGCCAAACTGGCTGCGGTTATTAATTTCAATTAAAGCATTTAACCGGAGAGCAGCCGAAAGTCAGCAATATGGCCGTAGTCCTGGACCACCTCTCTCTCCTCTTTGTTTACACAACACAACGCCACGCCACGCCACCTCCCCCAATTTCACATTTTCCAGTCCAGCCCCAGTCCAGCCACAGCCCCAACCCAGTCCGTACATTAATTAAGGCAAGAAAATGCCCGACTTGAAGTTTTCAAGCCATAGGTGCCACGGCCCCCGGGGAATAAAGTCTCCGCTTGGCCTAATAAAGTTGATTCGAGCGAGATTTTCGAGGCCATCAGGCAGGCAAGGGAGCGGAAATCTCGATTCCATGGTATCGTATTTCACGAAACCATCAAATTAGCCAGTCAGCAGCAGGATTCAGAATCTGAAAATCCAGCAGGCAAATAAACTAACAGATGCAGGATGCATTTCCGCTGGCAAATCGAGAGAGGGAAAGAGCCCTTCTCGTATTCCCAAGAAATATGTTTAGGAATCATGTTTCTTTCATAAAATTAAATTATTTGGCAATTATTCTTGGTAGAAATGTTAATTAACTGACGAATTTCATATGATTTGTTGGGATCTTGGAACTTTAAAATGTATCTAGAGGTTCTTAAACAATTTCCTCTGAATTATTACTAGATTTCAGAACCTTCCTGCTGCAAGTTCTTGTTGTAACGCATTTCATCCTATTTCTAATCATCAAATTAACCAGTCAGTAGCAGAAACTGCAGGGCCAAAAGGCATTTAAAGTCCGCCAAACAAACAGGAAAATAAACAACCAGATGCAAAGGCAGTTGGAGTTGGCCATTTAGGGGAAGGCAGACAGTAGACAGCGATAAGAGAAAGAGAGTCTGGACTAGCTTGTTGGGTTTCCCCGGTTTTTGGGCCACAAACTGGGCGAAGGAATCTGACATTTATTCTAGAGATCCTTAATATTTCGACTAAAAAGTCTGCTAAAAAAATACTTTAAAAACTATTCACAAACTACGAACTCCGCGTGATCTTAAATTAATAAGTAGACCCCTTAATTTGCATTATTAGTATTTAGTAGTTATTTAGTAGTATTTATTTAGTATTTATTCAGTATTTAATATACAAATTCGAAATGAATTTAGTTTATAAATGGTTATAAATGGTTTTTCATATTTTAAGGTTTTCTTTAAAGCTACGTACTCAGACACGCGAATAGTGTTCCTAAGCATTGAGTCAAAACGAGAGGTCAATAGTCACACTCTCGTTCTATCGCACTGCTTAGGAACACATTTTGCATGTCTGAGTACGTAGCTTAAATTTATACAATTTTTGCGTGCAAGGAAAGCTTTAAAATACGTCCTGAATTATGAAACTGTTCTTTTATTTTAGTTTTTCTCAACTTTTCCATATTGATTAAAATGTTTGCCCCCAGAATATCAGGCAATAATAAAATAAATTCAGGTAAAAAATGGCTTTTACTCTTTAGCCTTCATCTTGCGTCTATAAATACTTGTTTTTTGTACTGAAAACAAGGCTTACACGTATTAAATTAACTAAAAAAATTCAAAGAATGCGTTTTTCTTAAATAAAGGTTCCCCTGTAGGGGAAAAATAAATGCACCAACTTTTCCGCATCGATTAAAATGTTTTCAATATTCAAAAATTTCCCCTCAGTAGCCCGGGTGATAACTGTAAACTTTCGCCCCGACTTCCCGTTCTCCGACCCGAAAAAAAATCGAGGAGAGTTGAATATAAAAAAAAACCTCGTTTTAACCTTTAAGCGGTTGCCTGGCACTACTTCACACCTACACCGCTACACACACAAACGCACAAACGCCCACCGCGCTGGCAACCGCGTTGTCAACTGCTTTATCGATAAGTTTGTTTTGTTGTTGCAACGTCACGGAGCCGGCTCAGTTGAAGGAGAAAATCAGAGGAGAGTGGACCTGCCCAGAGGAGGGAAGAAGGAAGGAGACCTTAAATAAGGCAGAAACATAAGGAGGAACAGCGAGAACAAGCGGCACCAAAATGGTGAGTAATAAGTTGTTAAATCAGCGCCAGCAGCCGCCATATCAACAAGCAGTGCAGCCTGGCCACTGCCGGCACTGCTTGGCCCATCTCTTTCCTCTGCTTTTTTGACTGCTGCTGCTGCTTCGTCCTCCTCCCGCTCCCTTTCAGTTTCAGTTGCATTCAATTTTTCATGCCAAGCCAGGCTGTTGCTGCATATACAAAACTGCATACTGCCGCCCTTGTAAATGTGTGCATAGCGGGTACAGTGGAGACAGCGTAACATGGATATTATTTTCAAAATTATCACAAAGAAAAACTAAGAGCTGAGGCCCAACGATCTTCAATTTTTGTTTTGCTCACATCATTCTTTTTAACTCATGGCTTTTAGGGTGACCATTTCGGCATTTGGTTTTAGGGTGGAATTCGGTGCCCATTCCTGCTTATTTAAAATGAAATATTAAGCATTTCTTTTTTTGAGAATGGTAAAAATAACTATTTTATTTTTGTTTTAACATTATTTTTCCTAGTTTTCAAAAAGGATATCAGAATCCCCACTGTTATTTATTACAGCCAAGCTGGGAGTCTCAGCTCTCGCTCGCCTTGCCCTCGCTTGTTGTCTATTTTCGATCATTTGTTTATGTATAGACCTGCCCATACACAGAGTTGCCATTGTTTTCTGTTTCGTGCCGCCTTTATTTATTTTCTTTTTTTTACATATTTATATATATATTTATTTGTATTTTGCGCCTTTTGGACAATGGGGACATGGGGGAAAAAGGGCGCGGTTGGCGGGGCGCAGGCGGCTTCGAAAATTTTTGAATAATTTGCAGTCATAAAATATGCAATAAGCCAGCAGCCAACAGCCAACAGCTGTTGCGAAATTGTTTTGAAAGCCGCGCCATCACATTATTTAAAGCGACGATGGCAGCTCTCCTCCGGTTCCCCCTCTCCGTCTTCTGCCTTTCTCCCGACGCGCCGGGAGAAAGAGAGAATCGAATTAAGCGCTGTTAAAGGATTTAAAGTGCGAAAAATAGTTGCCGGCAGCAGACGACAATTGCGCCAGGAACACCAGTTTGCCCCTTCCCCCATTTTTTCTTATTTCCCCCGCATTTTCCCCCGAGAAAGCTCCAATTCAATTTGCATAGACAAATGTGGAAATTCTTTGGGGCAAGTTCGGCTTCCGTCTTGCAGTGGGAAAACTGGAAAACTGGGAGTCGGGCTCATCTGCGGTCAAACATTTGACAAGTTCACTGGGATTCGTTTTGGTAATATTTTTAGGGATTACCTGAGACTTACGTTAAATAAATTAGTGTCTGACTTGTTTTATGCCAGAGAACTAATAAAACTATCTCTTCTCTCTTTCAGCCGCCAAAGGGTAAAAAGGGCAAGAAGGGCAAAAAATTGCCAGGTAAGTGGAGTTTTTAAATAAAATCTTTTTTAAATTCATTGCCATAATATTTATATATTTATAAAGTGTAGAATGCATATTACTGAAAGTTAATAACACTATTATTTATGTTTTATTAAAAGTTTTTATTTAGATTTATATATTATCCGATTGTCGTTGTTTTTGACGATAAAGGATTAAATGTATATAAATATATGAATCAATTTAAACATAATAAGTCAATTGTACCAATACATTTTAAATCAAATTAAGTAAAAACATAAATGGGATGCTTTTATCATTCATATTATACCCTTGCAGAGGGTATTATTTGTTTGTCCTTTGTGGGTTATTGTCATTGTCCACTTTCGTTATTACTCCGTAAATGGATTAATGCGCTCAGACCGGGACAGCTGAGGAGGACTTCTGCCACAGCTATTTCTATTTTTTTGCGACATTTCTCTTTTATGAATTAAGGTTAATTCACGCCTCCGTTGGGGGTATTCTAATAATGTTGCAATAGAGGAAAAGTTCAGACTCTTCAAACTCAGGCAATATAGGGGAAAACTCAAGGCAGCGCTGTGTGTAATTTTTGCAGTTAACAAAAATTTTATTAAATATTTAATGTGAACTTTAAAAGCATATTTTGTTTTAATTTTATCTCTTTTAACTTTATTTCTAGATATTTATTTTAATTTTAGTACTTTTTACAGTATTTATAAATAGTTATTTTATTCACAGTTTTATTTTAACCAAGAATTCCCTTGTGGTTATTTCCTTTAATGTTTTACACACTTCCTCTATTTTATATAAATTTCTACATAATTGGATTAAATTAAACATAATTTTCCAGAAGAAAATCATATTTTCTGGCCTTTAAAGTATTTATTTTCGATTTATTTATTTTAATAGGAATTTTTATTACTTAAAAGTGGCAAGAATTCTCAAAAATGTGTTACCATTAAAATATGTGTCTTAAATCCATACTTATTTTTAAAAAAGTGTTACCATAAATCGATGTATCTAAAATCCATGCCTTACTGCCTTTGACTTAAAGATTATGGATAGGATTTCTGCAAGTCAAAAAATTACAAATTTACCCAATCAAGCAATCCATGACTTTCCATTCAAACCGAAATTCCCTATATAAGGCAGCGCAGCTCAGTGTGCATTCAGTCTGCATTGCTCCTTCGAACGAGCACAAGTGTTTTCGAACAACAATATTTTTTTTAATTATTTTTTTTTCCTGATAAAATATTTTTTTGACCATTTTTTTATTATTTAATTATTTCTCACTGACTCGTCGTTTCGTAGCTCAGTATGTCAGTCAGGAAGTTACAGCTTTCTGCATCCTTATTTAATTGAATTTTATTTATTCGTTTATTTCCTTTTCTTATTTAATTTTTTTTTTATTTTATTTTACTTTAAATCTCGAATGGTTGTCGTACACCACGTTCGTGTTGCCGCAATGACGGTTCGCGTTGAGTATCATTAAATATTTTAGGCGTGGCTATTTCCTCAGCACACCGCTGGCAAGCCTTAAAGAATTTCCTACCATACTTGGTCGTACATATTATTTTTATTTTATTTTTTTTCTTTCATTTCCCGAAAATTTGATCCATATCCCTTGATTGGGAGTTAAAGCGATCATTTCGAAGGCTTCCTTATGGCCACCTTTGGTAATATTTTCTTGGATTACAAAGGGAATTTGTTGGCACATGTTGCCATTGGTCCTTCTCCCGGAGACTAATATAACGTGTTTTTTATTTTATTTATTTTTTAATTTTTCTAGCTAACTCTCGAATGGTTGTCGTCTCCACGTTCACCACGTTCACCGCGATTTCAGCCCCGAAGTTGCACTTTTGTTCCTCCAAGGCTTCCTTATTTAATTCTTTTATTTTATTTATTCTTTCATAATTTGGTAATATTTTGTTGAATTACAGAGGGAATTTGTTGGCACATGTTGCCATTGGTCCATCTCCCGGAGACTAATAAAACGTGTTTATTATTTTATTTTTGAATTTTTCTATCTAACGAATGGTCGTCATAAACCATCCTCGTTTCGCCCCATCGGGTATAAGCTTAGTATGTCAGCCAGGAAGTTACACTTTTCTTCCTCCAGGACTTTATTTAATATTTATAATAAATATTTAAAATATTTCTAAAATTATATTTACTCTGTAGAATAGCTTCCTTTGCCCCTTGCTTACTTTTCTTGTTATTATACCCTTGCAGAGGGTATTATAATTTTGACCAGATGTTTGCAACGCAGTGAAGGAGGCATCTCCGACCCCATAAAGTATATATATTCTTGATCAGCATCACCAGCCGAGTCGATCTAGCCATGTCCGTATGTCTGTCCGTCTGTCTGTCCGTCTGTCTGTCTGTCCATCTGTCGGTTTCTACGCAAACTAGTCTCTCAGTTTTTGAGCTATCGAGCTGATATTTTCAGCATAGTCTTATTTCTTTAGCACGCAGTAAATATGTCGGAACGACCGAAATCGGACTACTATATCCTATAGCTGCCATAGGAATGATGGCGAAATTAATGTAAAAAAAATGTTAACTTCTCTGTTTTTCAACGTATTTCTATAAATTAAGATCATTAAGATCAGACTACTATATCATATAGCTGCCATAGAAGCGATCGGTCGATTTATATGAAAATGTAAAATTCTACATGTAAAATGTAAAATTTATAAAATTCGATGTTTTTTCAACATTACTAAAATGGTTCGATTTTCAATGATCCAATTGCAGACTGCAAGGGTATACCAACTTCGGTTTACCGAAGTTAGCTTTCTTTCTCGTTTTTATTAGTATTTACTTTTACATTTTTCACACATTATTAAAAAAAAATCATATTTTCAGAAACATTTTTCAAATATTTGTGTAGCCTGAAAATGTGAGAATTTATGGTCGTTTTGAGAGCCTTTTATAGATATGATAGCCAAATGCTGTATATTTAACGATTTGCCATTAAAATCTTAATTATTGAAAAACAAAATATTGCAAAAATAACACAACAAAATGTTGACCAATTTTTCAAAATTTTATAAAGGGTAACTCGCAGATTATTAAACCAAATAAAAACTAACATAGGAAAGCTTTCCGATTTGAATTTAAGGCTTTTTTGGCTTAGTTATTGAGCTGGTGTCTTGGTTGTCCCACAATTTTCCATATTTTTCCTGTGCACTCCGCTTTAATTTGGCCAGCTGTTAAAGCCTCTTCCACAAGGAGACAAACGGATCAGACGGGTACGGACGAGGATGGGTACGGACGAGTACGAGGACCAGGACTGCCGGGGCAATTCATTTTCGGAACATTAATGGCAGCAGGGTGCCAAAGGAGCTGGGAATGGGTGGACATTGGTCATTCAGGGCAATTTAAAAAGGCCAAGCAAAACAATTAGTAAATAACGATAATCTGCGTGAGAGGAGAGGAGAGAGGGTCACCCAGATGGAAAAGGACCTCGGCGGACCTCGACAGGAAGGGCCCGGATGCAATTCCTCTGGCCGGGCAGGCCTTGCAGCCGAAAATTAAGAGAGAAAAAATCGGGGGGCGACGGCAGCCAAACTGTCCACTTAATTTCCACGAGTGAGCTCACTGCATTTTCCCCTGACCTCGCTTCCTACCTCCCCCCCTTTTCTTGGACATCTAACGCACATAATTGTTTCTATGCAGGCACTGAGAAAAAATAGTAGAAACTGTAAAAGCCAAGGAATATTTAAGGAATGAATTTCATGTTGTTGCGACACTGGACATTAGCTTTTAAGCAGTTTTCTGTCTTCCAATTAATATTTAATAATTTTTCTATAATAGTACACACTTTCCTCCTAGTTTTTTTGTTTCCTGTGCTTCCTAGTTCGAGTCCTAGTCGTAGTCCTGCTCCTAGTTCCGAGTCCTGGCTACTGGCACCAGCCGGCCCACGATGCCAATTACAGAAAACAATTACAACACGGTCTGCTGCCGGGCCACATATGCGGGCGGGTGGCTAAGAAAGGCGGAGGGGGCGTGGCCGAAAAGGGGCAGCAAACAATAGTAGAAAGGGGGCGTGGTGGTAGGGACAGCCAAGTGGTAACCAGGCGTGCCGCTCTCATTAAATTGCCATAAAGCTGGGAGCCCCAAATATGCGGCCAAAGTTTTCACTCACTCTCTGGAAAAAGCCAACTTAAATTATAAAGAAAAATATAGAAATTATTTAAGTATTTAATCAAAAAAATTAATAACTACTTTTAAAAAAAAATATAGAAGCTCTTTTAATCAATTTTACTCGGGATTAACCCATATTTCTTATGATTCCTCCAGTTCTTATCGATGGCGTGGACACCTCGGCCATGACCCGTGACCAGCTGGAGGCCTTTGCCCTCCGGCTGAAGGCGGAAATGGATCGGGAGAGGGAGGAGCGCAACTACTTCCAGTTGGAGCGGGACAAGATCCGCACCTTCTGGGAGATCACGCGTCAGCAGTTGGGTAATGTCTTGGATTAACTTCCCTTAAAAACCTTTAATTATAATTTAAACCCCTTAAGATGAAACCCGCTATGAGCTGCAGCAGAAGGACAAGGAGATCGAGGCCGCCCAGGACCTGGCGGACATCGATACCAAGCATGTGATGCAGCAGATGAAGCATCTGCAGTTCGAGAACCACAACAAGCTGGGCGAACTGCGGGCGGAGGCGATGACCCAGCTGAAGCTGGCCCAGGAGCACCATGCCCTCCAGGAGAACGAGCTGCAGCGGGACAAGCGCCAGCTGCGCCGGATGCTGCGCGAGCGGATGGAGATGAGCGAGATGCAGCTGCGCCAGATGGAGGCCCACTTCAACGAGAAGCTGCTGTGGGTGGCCCTTAATTTAATCCCAAATATCTCGATTATTATCCTGTGCCTTCCAGGGAGCAGCGCATCACCTTCGAGCGCGAGCGCAAGGACAACGAGATGCTGCACGAGGAGAAGATGATCGAGCAGAAGGCCAAGCTGGATCTGTTCTACGGCACCCAGATGTTCGAGATGGAGGAGCGCAAGAACCAGCAGATCAAGGACCTGCAGGACCACCACGACCTGGCCTTCAACGACATGAAGAACTACTACAACGACATCACCATCAACAACCTGGCGCTGATTGGCAGCATGAAGGAGCAGCTGGAGCACCTTCGCAAGCAGGCCGAGCGCTCCGACAGGATCGCTGCCGACACCGCGGCGGAGAACCGGCGACTGAAGGAGCCTCTGGAGTATGCCAACATCCAGTTGAACGAGCTGCGCCGGAAGCTTGGCTTCTACGATCGGGACAAGCAGCAGCTGAGTCGCCTCAAGATACGCAATACGCGGCTGGAGAAGAAGGTCAAGGCTCTCACCTGGGAGGCAGAGACGCTCATCCTGCGCAACGATTCGCTGGCCGCCGAACGGGAAGGACTCAAGGAACGCTTCAACGATGTCATTGTGGAGCTGCAGCAGAAGACGGGCCTCAAGAATGTCCTGTTGGAGAGAAAGATCGCGGCCCTGATGCGGGAGGATGAGAAGCGCAGCATTGTCCTGCACGAGACCATTGCCACCTGTGCTCCGAACTTTGCCGAGAAGCTGACCAGCCTGGACGAGCGCGTGGGCAACATTGTGGACGAGAAGAACAAGATTATCCTGGACCTGCGCTACGAGGTGGCCAAGGCGCGCAAGGCCCACGACGACCTGCTGGAGACCTACGAGTGCAAGCTCAAGCAGTACGGCGTGCCCATCGATGAGCTGGGCTTCAAGCCGCTCAAGGATCGGGACCACCAGCAGCTGTTTGTGTGCGGTCCGGCGGGAATAATCACGGAGAATAAGTAGGAGATGAAGCAGCGGGAGCGGAGAAGGGAGTTGGAGAAATAAAGAAGACAGGACATCTCAGAGGAGACAGAAATGAAGACTCCCTTCAAACAATGTCATAAAGAAGGCAAGGCACCACCTAAATTAATTGATTTTAGAGTATGGAAAAGACAAAAAAATATATATTTTATCAAGCAATAAAAGCCAAGAATGCTCATTAAATTATAAAAGTAATAAATATAAAGAAATCAGAAGAAAGAGAAGACTAGAAGAGTCCTTATTACAAACTGTGGGCAGGAAGGGAATAAAGAAAAGAAGAGAAGAGAGCAATAGAAGGAAAGGCAGCACGTTAATAAATCGATTTTAAAAAATGGAAGAGAAAAAGTTATATATTTTATCAAGGAATAAAAGTCAAGAATGCTAAGTAAATTATTAAAGTAATAAATAAAAAAAAAATCAGAAGAAAGAAAAGTCAAGAAGAGTCTTTATAGCAAACTGTGGGCAGGAAGGGAATAAATACAAGAGAAGAGACCAAGGAAAGCATAAGTTCAGGAAGGATCTAAGATTATTCAATAAGAGTCCGATTAAATATTATATTTCGTGAGCAGGAAGAGAATAAATACAGGAAGAGAAGACAGCAAGCAAGGCATAGGTCAGAAGGAAAGGCAACACCTAAATTAATCGATTTAAGAATATGGAAGAGACAGAAAGTTATATATATTCTCAAATTATACAATTTTAAAAGTAATAAGTATTTACAAATCAGAAGAAAGAAAGCCCAAGAAGAGTCCTATTAAATATTATATACTTTGAGCAGGAAGGGAATAAATAAAAGAAGAGAAGAAAGCAAGCAAGGTCGAATTCCAGAAAGAATTCAAGGATATTCAAGGAAAGAGGAAAGGCAAGGAAAGAAGATTCATATTAAGTATTATATTTTGTGGAAAGAAAGGGAATAAATAAAAGATGCAAGGGAATAAATAAAAGAAGAAAGGGAATAAATAGAAGAAGAATCCAAGGATAATCAAGGATGGATGATGAAGAAAGAAAGACAAAGAAGAAAGAAAGACTCTTCAGTATTATATTTTGTGGAAAAAAAGGAAATAAATAGAGGAAGAAAAGAAACCAAGCAAAGTTGACCTCCAAAAAGAATCCAAGGACACTCAAGGACCCCCCAGTAAATACAAATTGTTCGTGCTGTTCGAATCATTCAGAATTTTATTGAACTTTAGCCTAGATTAGTGTATAAGAAGTATGTATACGTATATGTATATGCTTATAAAAAACCTTCTGGAATACGTTAGCAAGGATTTGATCATTTCTTTATCTTGGAGTGGGGAATGCGCGTACAATCCAAAATTTCGACTAACTCTACGACAGACTGAGAAGTGGCTAGAGAGAGAGAGTGAGAGAGTGTGTGAGAAGGAGAGGGAGAAAGACAAAGAGAGAGAGCGAGAAAGAGAGAGTCAAAGTCGAGCCATGTATTCTGCTGTTGTGTGTGTTCGTTCTATTTGTACGTAATACTCAATGGGTCGTGGTCTGTGGTTCGGGGGTTCTTAGGTAACTCTTCCAACGGGAAATCATATAAAAATCTTCTTCGTCTTCATCTTCATCTTTATCTTGGAAACATTTTGTTTTCATTTTCTGAACGCTTCGTGGCTTTAGGCTAATTTTACTATATCCTGCTTCTGCTTTTGCTTCTGCTTCTGCTTCTGCTTCTGCTTCTGTTTATGGTTAGGGTTTCATCTTCTCTCTTTAGTTTTTTGTCAATTGATTTATTTTTGAAATAGATATCACATGATGTTTTGCTTCTTGTTGCTGCTTTACTACGGATTTAATTCATATTCAATTCGTTTCGTTTCGAGTCGATTTCAGTTTAGGTTTTTAGCTTTTAGTTTCGGTTAAATTGATTTGATTTGATCAACAACAATAATTCTCCTTAGGCTCGTTTTAATTTTAATTTTCCCTAACTGAAATGTGTGTGTGTTTCCTTGGCATTACTTTTATATATTGTTCAACTTTAGCGGTAGCTTTACGGTTTGGTTTCGAGTTAGTGGGGAATACACTTTACAAACTGAGATATATTTTGTCTTATATTAATAGTAATTAAAAGAAATTAAAACATGTTCAATTTGGAATGATGTGTAAATTCATATTCGTAGAGATTAGAGCTGTAAAAACATCGATAGTGCTCTCACTCGATATTTTCGATAGTGATAGTCTAAACCATCGATAATATCGATACTATCGACAAAATAAAATGAGTTTAAGAATTTACTTTGCTTAAACAAACCAATTTAAATGGCAAATTTTTATAAAAAAATTTATGTATTAAACAAAAAAAACAATTCAATTTAATCTCATAACTATTCAGAATTTATATATAGATAGTTTTCGATATTAGTGATTAAGAATTAATTTAAAATGTTTTGGGGGTATCTTAAGAATATAAAAATGTATGATTATAAATGTAAATTTTATACGAATTCACTGATTTGCTGCTAAAGCGATGTATCGATGGAAGAAAAAATAATCGATGGTGACCCGGAGCACAGCATCATCGATAATATCGATAGTATCGTCGATAGTTTTACAACTCTAGTAGAAATGTTCTTTACTGGCTTTCCTCAAACGGACCACAGTAATTTTTCTGGCTTAAAATAATAAATTTTTAAAACTTAAGCTAAGCATGTGTAAAAAAAAGGTAAATAAGAAAATGAGATATAAAATGTGGTTTCTTATACAAATAGGCCTTAAGATTAGTAACAATAATTTCAAATCAAGGTATAAAGTGGGCTCCCCTTGCAATCTGTAAAGTGTATAGGGTCCTGCGGTAGTCCGTAGATCCTGCTTCTTAGTCCTCGACTTCCTTCGGCAGCGCGGGTTAGTTTGAATACTTTTTGTGTAGTTTTTTATTTTAGTTTTCTTATTTTCTCTGTTTGATTTGTTTGATTTGTGTGCCGTTTGGTGTTTTGCTTCTTATTTTGATTTGTTTAATTTTTAGTTGTAGCTTTTGTTGTTTTTGTTGTCTAGGTACTTTTTCGGTTACGCTCCTACTGGTTCTCAATATTTCGAGTTCACAAACTATATATAGAATATAACTTATAGCTTCCTGTTTGCTGTTCATTTCTGGATTTCTGGATTCTTTCGGTATTTCAATATTTCAGTATTTCAGTATTTCAGTATTTCAGTAGTTTGTAGTTTTTTGTATGTTTTACGTTTTGTTTAAATCAAAAATTTAAAGCGATCACAACGGTTTATTTTCACAGACGCGTGTAGAAATATTTTTCCTATTTCGATTTTTTTTTTGTTTCCTTACGTTTTTCTCCTATTTCGGTTTTAGTTTTCAGTTGCTTTTTGCTTTTTGCTTAATCTCCCAAATTTTGGTTGCTAGGCTTCCTCTATACAAGTGTAAATGTAATTTAATTGTAATTTGAGTATAATTTCACTTAACTAATCTCATTTAATTTGTAAGTCAAATTGGTTGCGCGTTTTTTGCTCGTCCTTATTGTTCTCTCTGTAAGGTTTTCCGGTCTTAATAAATACTTACTGATCGTGTGTGTGTGTGTAACTGGAGTGTGTGTGTGTGTGGTGTGTGTATGGCACATTGGGAGTTTTTTTTTCTGTTTAAATATTTCTCTTGCTTTTCCTTGTACGCGTTCAGACTATTTAGCTAAATTTAATCGATTCTAATCGAGAGCACACAACATATGTAATTCTATATATATGACCGATCTGAGGCTATAACTTTTGATTTGCTTTACGTGTGATTGATGTGATTATTGCTTGCGACTTTGGACTATGCATTACGGTTACGATTAATATTCAATATTCAATATATATATTACGTTTACGTTTACGTTTACGTTAGTTTACACATATTTAACTTTAACTTGATCTAAATGCCATCATTATTTTTTGTTTTGTATTTCAGTTTCAGTTCCAGTTATCCGATTTTTGAAAAAGTCTTCAACTTAAAATGAGAGTTTTACTAACATTTTTTGTTTGTAAGGCAATTTGTTTGTTGTTTTCGTTATCGTTTTGCTTTTGCTTTTGCTTTTGAGATTGTTTTTAATCCAAATTGAATTTAGATTGAGTTCAGTTCAGTTGATTCAGTTTCGATTTCAATAAAATATATAAATCCACCAAATCCGAGTAAAAAAATACAAATCCAAATACAAAATTGGTGATTGGTTACTCACACAAATTATGTCTAACTAACCCGGTTAGCAGTTACCACGTAATTACGTTCGATTTAAGAGCTTCTTCGGTTAATGCTAATTAAGGTTTTTGGCGATTATAGACCCAGGATAATCTCTATGTTACATGAAAGCTATTTGCGTGTGAGGATGCGTGTGGAGGAGGTGGGTGTGGGAGTGGGGGAGTAAGAGGCACCCTAGCGTCTATGAAAGCGAGCGAGACGGCAGATGGCAACGAACAAGAGGCCATCGTCCTTCAACAAATGCGGGGGGCGGGGGGAATTCGGTGCCTAGTAGAACTTCCTGCGGGCAAAGGCGTTGATCAGCCGCGGCGTATGCTCATCCAGGCTGCACAGCTCCAGCAGATTCTCGTTCCGCTCAAGGGAATACCTCATGGAGCCGTGGTGCTGCCGCAGGGTGACCACAATGAATCTAAGGAGGGCAAAGGATATTAATTCCTTGAAACTAGGATTGTGAAAATATGTAAAAAATATCGTATCAATGATTAATATTCTTTGAAAATATCATTAGGTTATTTGCAATATTTATCACCAACATTTATCGATATATCTGATATTTTTGATATTTTTATATTTCAGTATAAGAATCTTAAACCCCCAAAATATCATTAACTTTAAGTGCATTATAATCTTTTTGAGCTCTTTATTAATTAAAAAAAACATGGTTTTAGCTCCTTCCATTAAAGAACAGAGATCTTAACGTTGAATTGAAGGTGTCAAACTACCGGTGGCCCTATCGATAGTACCGATGGTTTGTATTCAGCTTGCACAATCGGTAGTTTGAAAACAATCGCAATAGTATCGTCTCCATACATTATTATATTTGTTAGCTTGAAATTAAACCAATTCTAATTAGAAAATGAAAATGATTTATATAATCACAAGATAACAAGACTGAAAAATTTGTCGGACTATTTTTATTAATTTTTTAATTAATACTATATAAAATCCTTAATCTAAAAATCTTGATCAAATTACTAAGGGATACCCTAAACTTTTTTGGGTATTTTATTAGGTGAACACCCCTTTTTTTTTACAAAATTAAATTGGTTGGTACTATCGCGATAGTATCGATAGTTTGCGAAAAAAAAACTCGAAACTATCGATGGTGGCAAAACCGGTAGCTTGACATCTCTAAAGGTAACTCATGGGCACTACATAGATTTGTAAGTGTATAAAAAAATATTTCCAAATAATATCGATATGCGATATATCAGGAAAAAAAATATGGATATAAATATTTAATTTTTCTATAAAAATATCGATATATTGATATTTTGATATATTATCAACAAGCCCAGCTTGAAACAATAGAAATGGATCAAAACTCACTTGGCATTGGAGCTGCGCCTCTCGCGATAGTCGTCCATCAGGGCAGCCAGCTTCTGGGAGCTATTGCCCGGATTCCCTCGCCCTGCCCCCGGGACCAGCACCAAAAACACATCGTACGTATTCTTCTCGTCCTCCAAAGCCCGATCCAGGATATCCGTCAGCGATTGCTTGATCTTGTGCACCTGATACAAAGGAATATGTATTAATTAATTTGATTAATATTAAGAAAGCTCTTTAGAGTATACCTTCTGATTCAGGCAGCACGCTGTGGCCTCCGCCAACGTCATCTCCTTGGTCCAGGGCAGCGTCTTTAGCTGGCCACTGCGATCGGGCCAGAACTGTACTGTGACCTTGGGATCGCTGCGAAAGTAGCCAAAGGCCAGGGCCACCAAGGCATCCACGTATTTGAGCGAGCGACAGCGACCAGTGAGGTTTTCTGGTTGAGATTTTAAATAAAGGTAAGGGGGTGGAATAAAGAAGGTAAGTCCACACTCACTGCCCATGTAGCACTGCTCCAGATTGAGGGTAATGTGCAATCTCCTGCCCAGAGCCTTGTTCAGGCCAAAGGACTTCTCGTAGACGGTGTGCAGGAAGCTGGCGCTCGCATGGATTTGGCCCTTAGTTAATTAATTAATTTAATAATCAAATTATACAAGGTAACCCTCCCGCAACTCACCACCTTCTTGGGCTTCCGCACTCGCATGTCCTCAAGCAACAACCTAACCGGCGCCACATTGCCCGCCTTCAACCGCTTCTCATCCTTCAGCTGCTCTTCAAGTGGCCTCACATGCCGACGGCGTCGCGACAGGCGCATCCAGCTCTGCATCAGCTGATCGTAGCTCATCCGCGGCATCAGCAGCTTCGAGAGCCCGGGATCGTACAGCAGGTGAAGCGGGACATGCTCCCAGCTAAGCGCCAGCTTCTTCACAATGGGCAGTGCCTCGCGGGGATCCTGCAGCAGTCGCAGCTTAACCACACCCTCGATGATGGGCCGACAGCTGCTAAGGGGACTCAGGAAGCTGGGCCACTTGGCCAGCTCGCTGGGAGCCGACGAAAGTAGCTTGAGGGCAGCCATAGTCTCCGGCTTGAAGTCCTCGTCCTGGTAGTGACAGCGATGCAGGAGATCGCGATGCGAGGCCCAACGCGATGCGTCTCCCACGGACCACAGGTGCAGCAGACGATCCAGCGGTTGCTTGCCATACCAACAGAGGACGGCCTTGCGCACCGTGCGATTGAAGGGTGTCTTGCGATCGAGCACCTTTTGGAGCCTCTTCACCAGCTGCACGAACAGGAGGAGCTCCTTTTCGCTGGCTATCAAATCGGCAAACTTATTGCGCACTATCTTGCGCTGCTTGATGTCGCCGTGCGTGCTGAGGAAGACGGCCAGGATCAGCAGGGGCTCGTCCGGCCGCGGCAGATGCTCCGCATTGGGTCCGCTGCCCAGGACACTCGCAAGGCACTCTAGCAGCTCGGATTCCTTCACCTGGGAGCACAGTTCCTGCAGAGCGGCATGGCTGGACTCCACCATGACGTCCAGGGTGGGCATGGTGTAAACGGGGGCATCCGTCGAGCCAATAAAGCAGAAGCGGCGCAGCTTGTCAATCGCCGGAATGGAGGATGAGAGGATGAGAGTGGTGGGTTCTGCCTTAATGGGTTCGGTTTTAACTACGTCATTCCCAAGGGGTTCCTTCTTCACGGCAGCTGGAAAAAGGGGAAAAGGAAACAGAATTAATTAGGGAAAAGCTGGGAATATATTTAATTTATAAATAAGATCCTTGATCCCAGAACTAAGACGTATTTCTAATGATTTCTCCTACATTTCTACGCCATAAATAACTACGTTTCTTTTTATTAATTTTTCTACGACGCAAAATCCACAAATATTGAAAAATTCAAACAATTTCCTTTTAATTAATTAATTACCAAAGCCTGTTAAATAAATATCTTCAAATATTATTAATAATTTCAAAATCAAAGCACGTGAAGCATCATCATTTCCCCCCTCCGCCTGCCTCCTAACTAGCACATCCTATCCTGTGTGTGTGTGTGTGTGTGTGCCCCCTCGCGTATGTGTGGGAATGAGAGCACGAGCACGAGCACATGTATCGAGTGGTTTGTACTCACATTCCTTGACAGCCAGCGCTTCCCTTGGCTTTAATTGCTGCTGCTGCTGCTGCTGCCTCTCCTTGCGCTTCACCTGGTCCTCCGCCAAGCCATTGTGGGCCACGTAGGGTCTCTTGGACCCCGTCGAGCCCTTCTTCATGGCCACCACGACGGACTCCTATTGCCTGGCCAGTGGCTCTCAAACCGAAGGTAGCCGATCCTTTTCGGAGTGGAGTCGAGTGGAGGTTGCGGAAAACACGCAATTGGCGAGAGCTGCTCATCCGTCCAGATGCGAAGATTGCGACCAGGGAAGGCGGGCAGGGGAACATCCAGCGGTACGATGGCACCGATTATCGGGCGTTTCGCATCCACGGGCCCGGGATGGCGAAGCGAAAATTGACAATAACAACAGAAGAAACACAAAATTATTAGGGATGTGAAAAGTAGAGCAATATATCGATATTCTTATAGGAGAATAACTATCTACATAGCGATATTTTGTATCGATTTTTGATGTATATTCAAATGAGTTCTTAGTTGGTCATCCCTTGGCCCGGATTCAACTAAGTTTGCATTTAGGACAAAAGTTCTGTCTATTTTCTTTAAAGAACAGGTAAAGCATATAAAAGCGATGGATCATTAAAAATATCAAAATTCTTGCAGCCTTAATTTAGCCATGTTTTGAAAAGGACAGAGCATTTCAGTGTGACCGCGATCTGGACAAGGAAAAAAACATAACATTGGTAAAAACAATCGATAGTTCCCGCCAAAGTCACTCTAAACGTGTTATCGATAGTGAAAGTCGATTAAAGCGCTCCATTTTTTGAAAATTACGTTTGAGGAATTTAATCGTCAACGACTCCTGCTGCAAAATGTCAAGCTGTGTGCTAGGGAAGGAGTCCTTTGGCCGCTTTAAGCGCCTGTACACAAAATGGAAGGTGAGTATGTCCTTCTGGGAGTTTGCCGGACTTTTGTCTCTACCTGTAATGAGCCGCATCGAACGCTCAAAATGTCGCTTAAAATTAAGTGAAAGAAAACGAAATTTGTTGATTTTTTTTTGGTTGAAAGATAAGAGTTTGTATTTTTATATAATTTTTCAGTATTTTAGCTGTGTTGTTCTTTGCTGTTCATTGTTGTTCTTCTTGTTGTTCGTTATTGTTATAACTTATTTTTAATTAGCTTTTCGAATTATTAGTATTAAATGTGGTTTTAAAAGTGAAATGTAAACAATTTGCCCTCGTCATCCCGATCGCTGCAATCCGCCAAAAAACATTTTTATATATAGTGTACATAATGCTAGCATTATAATACGCATGTAATTGAGAGGATCGTCTGTTATTTATTATTTGGTTTTCTAGTAACTTAGCAAAATAATACGATCGTTATTGCGGTATTGCTTGTTAATGTATTCTTGTATATATTCATAGTTTAGGGCTATATGCAAGCGTCTGAATTGGATTTGGTTTTTGGTTTTCCTTTCGATTTTCTAAGCAACCCTAAGCGACCCTGCAATTAATTTTCAAAAATCTAAAGTAAAGCTGATCTCGTGTCTGGGTGTGTGTACACTGGTGCAGTAACAAATGGTGATCGGTGTGTGAACACTCTTCTTCTCCTTCCTTACTTCCGTTCGCTTTTCTGTCTATGTGTGAGTGTGTGTGTGTGTGTGTGTACGCTTGGCGTGGACTCAATTTTAAATCAAGTGGTTTTTCTCAGTGTCCCTTGTGTTTTTGTTGATTTTGCAAAGGATTTTGCTCTATGCGAAGTTAACTTATGAAGTTCTCACCACATTTGGCTCATGCGTGTATAATATAATTATTTACTTGTTTAAGTTAATATTAATATTTATTATTGCCAGTTTCGATAAGAAAATAATTTTAAGATTTATTATTTTATATACGCTTCTCGCTTCTCGTTTAGTTTACTTCTTCTTTGTTTTTTGTTTTTCTCTTTGCAATTGTTATAAATATTTGTTGTTTGGTGTAAAGTAAAATTTTTTGACTAGATTATATCTCTACCGCTTCTGCTTCTTCTCTTTCTATATCTGCGCTTACTTCCTCGTATTGCTTTCTCGCTCTGGCTTAATACTTTCCGTTACATTTTTGTTTTTGCTTATCCTTCGAAATTTTATATTCGGCCTCTGTGTGTTGTGTGTGTGTGTGTTTGCATATGTATAACTATAACGGTGTGTGTGGGTGTGTGGTGTGAGAGTATTTGTGGTTACTTTCAGGCTTAAGCATTTAAATTGCTGATTCTCATTCGATTTTACTAGCTACAGGTTAATAATAATCGTAATCGTAATCGTAATCATAATAATCGTGGTAATAATTGCGATAACAACAGACTAAAATTAATCTCATAAATCTGATGTGCAACGGTGTGTGTGTGTGTGTGTGTATGTGTAGCTGTTATTTTTTATGTACATCAATTTGTTAGTTGAACTTGATTCAGCACTATTCTGCATTATTGCTTTCCCGGTTCACACGTCGTGGCATTCTCTTTGGGGGCATGGCCACAATTGATGATTGGATCTATCGATAGGCGCTGCTTTTATACATCGATTAACCGTTAAGCCGTTAGGAATATTCAGGGAATTTTTGTCTGCATTAACTTAGAGTCAAAGTTTAAAGAATAAATAACCATCTTATTGAAATAATTCACTTATTCGTAGATATGTATGCGACTTTGTTCAGCAATTTTCGAATAAATCAGATTTTGCAACATTACTATCACAACCTTTAAATAACTAATTTTGAGCTTTCATATTTGACATTCTTTGTGATTTACATAGATTCCGATTGAACATAAATTTAACAAGATAAATAGGAAATATATAATTAACAATGTCGAATTACTCAGTTATTAAGAATTTCATTTTAATTTACCAATCAATATAAATATATCAGATAAACCGTTATCGATTTGAAATTGAATTAAATTAGGATATCGGTTATTGGTTATCGGCTAAAGCAGCGCCCGATCGTTATTCTTTTGGATTCATTTGGTTGGCCGTTTGTTGAGGACGGATTAACTACTTACTAAAAAATGCAATTACTCTCATATATAGGAGAGCTCCCTATATATATGTGAATATATATGTATGTATATCTTGTGGGTGATCTGATGGAGCTAAACCAATATATATGTTTGTATATTTTTATTTGTCTGCGCGGGACGATTTCTCAAGCAACAGTGCGATGCGAATGCGAATGCGAATGCGGAGTTATTATATGTAAATGTATCTGGCATTTGTGTATAATGTATTCCGATCGGGAACTGAAGTTTGAGGAAACCGGCCCCGGCTGGGTTATATTCGATCCGATCTGATCCCTTCTGATCCGTTCCGTTGCGTGTTTCTCCGTTTGTTATTATTCGTTATTAAGGCAATCGCATTTGGTTAATTAATTGTAGAGTAGAGTATATAATGCCGTTCGATTTGAAAATTGCTATTTGGTTTCGCATTTGTGTTGTGTTGTTTTTTAAGTATGTTAAGTATGTACAGTTACAGGTGTACATAGTATAGGCAAGTGTTGTGTGTGTATCTGAGAGTTTACATCTCTCGGATGAACCTAGCACTTAGTTTACATTAGGTTAGATGTAAGTTATTAAATTGTCATTAATATAATTAATTCATTACTTTATTTACGTTTACTTTTATATGAAATCACAGTCCGTATGTGAGAAAGACTTTATATATGTACTCGATAATGATGATAAAATACATGGGCTTTGGGAACTCCTAAATATGTATAACCTACGACTTGCAATACTTGGTGTTTTGCTTTTTTACTTTCTTTAGTAATGCGGGATACGGGATATGGGGCATGGGGATTATGGGATAATATTTTTGGGAAGGCTTTGATGGCGGAAACTACAATTAAGTAATAACAATTTGTTGCTGCTTGCTTTTATTTCATCGCTTTCGTACTCTTCACATATTTATGTGTTTGTGTATATATATATACTGCATTTATTTAAAATATAAACTTTATGTTCTGTTACTGTTGTTGCTGTTATGAAAGGCATTTGTTTAATCATGTTTTGGTTTTGGTATCGGTTTCGGTTTTCGTTTTTGTTGATTTAAAAAATGTTCGCTTGAATTGTTATCGTTTAACTACATAATGCTAGTAATGACTATATAATAAGATTTGATTTGAATTGTTCATTGTTTTTCATTTGGTTTTCATTAGTTGAATTTTCGTTTAGCTAAAATTTATTTATCTGATGAATTTCCCTTTGCGTTATCGTTATCGTTAGTCGTAAATCGCTATCGCTAATCGCTAATCGCTCCATTCGTTACAATCATTTAACATTCGTTAAGTCTACTAATCGAATAATCCGAAAGACATTCATACAAGGTTACTTTGCTTTGCTTTGCTTTTCATACTTTTGTTAATTTTCTTGCTTTTGGGTTTCCGCTTGATATGAACTCTCACAGTAAGATGATTATGAATCGATCTTTATTTTTGTTTTTTGTTGTTTTTTTTTAAGTTTTCTTTCTTTCTTTTTTAGGGGCCAGAACGCAGGTTAGTTTTCAGAGCTTTTGCCAGGCGATAGTTAACGATAGTACACGATAGTTAGGATCTAATATTGTCATAAAAGTTGGGACGATGTGATGCACGAGGGGTATTTAAATATATTAAATTGCTGGGGCTTCATAGAGAGACAGAGAGAAGGAGAGAGAGATAGAGAGAGAGTTAAAGATATGAAATGTTATGTTCCTTTGCTTTACGTTTTTCTTTATCTACTATCTTTAGTTATATTCGAGTCCGAGGCATATAATAGACCATAATAATCGTAATCCACAAAAAATTCCCTTCTTACTAGTTTTATTATTGGTTTTCTTTTGTTTTGTTTTTTTCTAGATAAAAATTCATAAGCGCCATTTTGTCAGCCGATTTCTGAATCAGATTTGATCAACAGTTATTACCATTTATTGCACCCATTTATATTCGCCAACTTCCTGTCTAGCATTATTCCCATTATTTCTCCAAAGTTTTTTTCCAAACCTATTTCCGTAACTTGCTACATAATATTCTTTATCTTTTTAGGATCCTTTTTCATTCGATTTTTAAAGGGATTCATGGAACCCCTTGTAACCAATAATATCTTTACCCATTTTAGTTTAATTTTCAAACTTTCAGATCTTTTTTTTTTTACTTTTTTTTGCAGCGAATTTCCCACGACTTAACATTTTCCTATAGCTAGGCTTGCATTTCCCACATTTTCCCTTAGAAGGCCATGCTGGTTCTCCTACCCCCCAGGCCACCGCCCCCTCCGAAGGCGCCGCCCCTGGTCAGACCACTGTGCGAGACGCTTCGACCCATCCTGGCCTCGCTACCCTTGCGTTCCCTGGCCCTGCGGAGCAAGTCCGAGGTGCTGGGCCTTCTGCTATCCTGGGCAGATCCTCCGCCGCCTCCCGCTCCCGCTCCCACTCCCCCTGTCCCTGCCCCTCCACCAGCGCCCTTCCTGCAATTCACTATATCCGAAGTTGAGGATCTCCTAATGGTTGCCGCATCGGCCGAGGGCAGCTGCAGGCTAACCGCTCCTCCTACTCCTCCTGCTCCGCTGTAGGGTGAAAGGAAGCTGGGGGAATGTCCTGAGAGTGCTGCTTCATCGCCTCCCCTTCTGAGCGCCGGCTCGCCTTCGGGATCCACGCTCTCCACCCGCAAATATGGCATCCTTCGCTGGACCTGATCCACCGCCGGGGCTGAGCTATTCGGCTGACTGGGACCGGCAGCGGCGCCACCCGCGGAGGAGTTGCTCCTGAGGCCGCTGTACAGGGACTTGAGATGGAAGTCGAGGGACTTGAAGTTGAGCAGGGAGCGCCTTTTCTGGGTATCAGTGGCTCCGGTTGTTATGGCCTGTTCCGAGCTGCCGTTGTTGTTGTTCAGGGTGTCGAACTGCAGGTCTGCAGGTCCCAGGCCCGATCCCGATGCCGCCACCTCGCTGGAGTTGCTGCTGGACGGGAGATGTTGCTGTTGCTGCTGCTGCTGTTGCTGCTGCAGGGAAAAATACGACTGGTGTTGCTGCTGTAGCTGCACATATTGCTGCTGCTGCTGGAGATGTTGCTGCTGCTGCTGCTGCTGGAGATGTTGCTGCTGCTGCTGTTGCATCTCCTGCCTGCTTATTGTTGTCGTCATGGTATTGCTACTTAGGCTAGTTTTACTGCTAATCACTTTCAAAAATTTATTATCGTTATCTAAGGACTCCTTTCGTCACTGGATGAGGCAGAAGCCCTGCTTGGCAGCGTCCTTGGCAGCGTCCACCTCCTCGATGAAGGCCTCATCCTCGTGCTTGGGCGAGTCGGCGCCGCAGGGTCCGCCGCCGCTCAGGCTGAGCGGCCCCTGCGGGCACGCTGATTGTCACCGCAGCGCCAGCGTCGAGATCATCGGCGGCCGCACCGGCTTGTTCTCCAGTATCCGCTCCAGCTCCAGCATCACGCTCGATGAGAGGCGCGGCAGCAGCTACGAGGGTTAATTAATTAAGTTAAATTAAGCTGCAAACCTGAGAAATTCCCTTAAATCTATCTTGAATCTATAATATTTTGTATTAAATCTCTGAAAAGCTGCATCTCTAGAGCTGTAAAAACATCGATAGTGTCCTCACTCGATATTTTCGATAGGTATAGTCCAAGCGATCGATACTATCGATCGATACTACTAACGCGATGTATCCATGGTGGAAAAAACAATCGATGGTGAGCACCATCAAGAATATCGATAGTATCGTCGATAGTTTTACAGCTCTATGCATCTCTACTCACCTGCAGCGACTGCAGACTTTGGTGGAGCTGCTCCGCCGAGGTGGCGCCCAGCAGCAGGCACTGGACGGGCTCATGCTTCAGCGACCAGGCGATGGACAGCTGCGTGGGGCTGCAGCCCAGCTTCTCGGCCAGGGCGGCCAGGTCGCGCAGCCGGTCGCAGTGGCGTCGTCCCTCCTCGATCCGATCCTTGCCCCAACTGCCCTGCGGCGACAGAGCGGCCTGCCACAAGCAATAAATAATAAATAATTTACAAATAATACTAGGTCCTGCACACTCACATTCCGATTAATCTCATCCTCAGTCCACGAAAAGCTCTTGGTCTTAAAGGAGCCCTTGGGCAGAAAGAGCTTGTCCCCATTCTGAGTGTCACTCAGAGCCATCGATAGCGGTCCCCAGGCCATCAGGCCCACGCCGATCTTGTTGTACATCTCCGGCAGATAGAGCTCGCACTTCTCCCGGCAGAACATGTGGTACTCCGACTGCTCCACAATCGGTGTGATGCAGTTGAACTGGCGGCAGTTGGTGTAGGCCTCCATGATCTCCACCTGGCTCCAGCGAGCGGTGCCCCAGTACATTGCCCATCCCTGCTGTATCACATAGCTCATGGCACGCACCACTTCTGGAAGATGGGAGGAGTTGCAATGATTAACAGGGAAGAGATAGGGTGACGGCTACATATCTCAAGGGTTCTATTTTCACTTAAGAATGTAGATTAGAAGAAGGAAATATCTTTAATGATTAGTCGAAGGCCACCGCTGGTTAAATAATTATTAAGTTTAACATTGTGTTCTAGACTTAATTTGTTAAATAAATAAATAAATAAAATCTTTAATGGATTTCAGGTTGATTTTAATGATGAAAAATACCACTTAAATGTAGAATTTGTTGATACTTTTTATACATATTTTTATCTAATTTATGTGCCTTACATATCTTTAAGTAAATTTGTTAAATAATTATAATCTTTAGAAATAGGTTCAAACTTCTCTGTTTTAAGCTGAGCACAAAAACTCTTCAAGTTCTCAAGAAAAACTGAATTAAAAGCTAAACCATGACGTAAACTGGACTATAACTTCCAGTGGTCATGCAACTAGTTAGGCCTTGGTTTTTTGGCTCATTTAAAAGGAATTAAGCTTAATACCTTATCCTAAATTAAATTAATTAAATTAAAATAGAAACTAGCACTTACCTTCCATGGGGCACATGGGATCCGCCTTGTGGATGATGACAATATCGATGTACTGCAGCTGCAGTCTCTGCAAGCTGGCTCGGACACACTCGATGATGTGTTTCCTCGAGAGACCTCGCTCCTCAGACCTTAAGAAAATTAAAGCATACATTAAATTTAAAAAATAATGATATATATTAAATTAAAAACAGATTTCTTTATCCGAACAATTACTCCCACAATTAATACTAATTTAAACCCCTTCTGTACTCACTTGGTGCTCCAGTAAACCTTCGTGGTGATGACATAGGCAGTCCGCTTCCATCCCGCCCGCTGCAGGATCTTGCCAATCTCCGTCTCCGAGTGCGCCTCCGAGATGTCAAACAGATTGATGCCGCTCTCGATGGCCAGCTTGAGGATGGCCTCCGCCTGGTCGTCGCTCACCCCCGGCGAGAAGACCGGCCATGTCCCGAGGCCCACATTGGAGATGCGCAGCCCGCTCTTGCCCAGATTCTTGTACCGCAGGCCCGGCGTCGGCGTGGAGCCGTGCCGTAACGGCAGCGCCGGATTGGAGCCCAGGCTGATGGAGCGACCTGCTTGCAGCGGGATCCCCAGGTAGACGGCCATTTCAATGTCCAGGTGTCCAGGTGTCCAGGTGTTCAGGGGTTCAGGTGCCGCATGGGAATGAAACATTTTTTTTTTTTTCGTCGGGGAAAGTGCGTTCCGTTAGTGGAAATCCTTAACGCGAGAGGGCGGGGCTCTCAAAGTGCCGGGAAACGTGCAAAAAAAAACGAAAAAAACAACAGCAACGCAACAACAACAAGAATGGTAACAACACAAACGCAATTCAACGATAAAAGTTCAACGAAATCGGCCAGGGTGACGAAGTGCCAATACTCTACTCGCTACTTAAGCTGGGAGAGGAGCTTAAAAAATATTTAACACTCTAAAAATTACATAAATCCAACTTTAATTGCTCGCAATACGTTAGAGAGTTTGAAATAATTATTTAAAATAAAGGGAGTTCTGGAAAAACTATTTGTTTTTACAACTTACTTGCAAAATTCAAGTAGGTACTTAAAATATAATTATTTGTTATCATTTGGTAAGTGATATGTTTATGAATAAATTATATAAAGGTGTAAGAAAATACTTTGGGAAATGTGTGGCAGCTAATTAATATACTTTGTGTAATAAAATAAATATCTAAGCTGTCTTCTCTTTGGTTATTTTTATTTTTAAAGCATATTCTATTTATTTTCTCTTCAAATTGGAGCTCTAAAATAAATTTAAAATTGAATACTTTGCATTTTTCTTTAGTCTTAGTTGTTTACCATTTTTAAGAACATTTTAAATTATTTATAACCAAAATGGACTACCTTTTGAAGGCTCAACTACACCTTCGGGGCCTCGAAATTAAATTTTCAGCATGGACAAAGGACGGAACGAAAAGGAAAAGCTGTTTTCCCCACTTAGCTAATTGAGGCAACCGCTTAGGCAGAGTATATTAAAAAGTACAAAAGCGCGGCGGCATGCAATGAACATGAATAAACAAAAGTGACATTTTTCTGTTGGTTCCTTCCCTTATGTGCTTTATCCCCTTCCTGTTTTTTACTCCCCCCCTTCCTGTTGTTGTTTTTTTGGCCTCACAAACAAAAAAGTGCGTGCGTCCGGTGCGCGTGTTTTTTTCTGTGCGTGATTGTGGCAGGTGGTTCGAGTGGGCGGGGGAGGAAGGTGTTTGTAGGTGTATTTTTTCGGTGTTCCTCGGTGCGATGGTTATTCCTCCCCCGCGCAGCGAATAAAATAAATTACAACTTTAATTATATGTTTGGCCATTACGCGAGCATTACTCCCTCGCCCCCTTTGGGGGTCAGCTAATTCGCTAAAAACAAAACCCACAATTATCGATGGCCTGAGGGCCTTTCCCTAGTATTACATTTGATATTTATTGGCCTTAGTCGGACTAGTAACTAGTAACTAGGTAACAAGTAGTATGGACTCGAGTGCTTTGGGCATGCAGAGGCAGGACATTCGAAACAATCGGGCAATTGAGAACGTGGAGCAATCGAAGGGGAAACAACATAAATGATAAGCCTATATGATAGTGAGAAATTTGATACCGAAATCAAGATGACCGCCCGTACCACTGAACTCCTCCATACAGTCGAGTGACGCAATGGGAGCCCGGCACCTGGAAGACGCAACAAAAGAACGGGAAAATCGGGTTAGAATGAGTCTTAAGATTGGTGTTCTCTGAAAAAGAATGTTAAATGTTGCGGAATATATTGAAAATATATTAAAATTAATAATAATAATATTTAGTTTATTAAATACTAGAGGAAATATGAGATTTACTTAAGGCAGACTTTATGTTGTTCTATAATCTATAACTCTAAGAATAGTTTGCCTTAAATCTTACATTTTTATAATGTAAACTTGAGCTTGAGCCTCTGAAATTATTATCTGTGTAAAAGTTCGACGGAAAATTTTAGAAATATTCTAAAGGGACAGAAACATTAGCTTACCTCATATTTTAGTCGAAATCTTAATACGAATTAATATTTGTTAAAATAAATTGCCATAATACTTTGAGTGCTTATATGTGTATTGTTACCGCCTTGTTTTTATCTAAAATACAATTAATCTTATGGTTATTTTAAGTTCACAAAGTATACTTTAATTTGTTCATAATTATTTTCTTGTTTTTGACTTTGATATCTACATCCCGAATCCTAAAAATGTACAAGATCTGTCATCTATATATGTACATACGTAATTCTGTTTTTTAAATACGTGTTGTAGAGATTTAAGTGAACTTGATATTAATTTGAATTGTTGGTGTTAAACGATAGGCGATTGTATCGCTAGGGCAGCAGCCGGCCACACTTTTTCTCTAAGTTCGATAGTTTTATCGATAAATCGATATATAATGTCCAAGGCGCGATAGAAAACGAATCGAATGTAAGAATAAGAATGTTAAGAATTGTTTTTTAATAAGTTGAATTCATAGGAAATAAAATGCTATTCTGCTAATATATACCAAATCGCCTTGCATAATTTTGTGAGGAGGATTAAATGTATTTGGATGCTGGTTTTATGTGCAACTTTCGGGCTCGGTAAACTCACAATACGTTTAAAATGGATTTTAAATCATACCCTAAAACGTTTAATATTTTATAATATTTATTTTATATTTTTCTGAATATTAGGTGATCCAATTTAAATTTAAGCTCTTTTTTAAGATCATAAATAATGGAAAAAAGTTTGTACGGATCTTTTTTAGGATTCAAAATAAAGGTATATGGTATATTTTAATATTACATTAAGTATACGTAGTATCTTTTCTGATCACTGATCACCTCACACCTGTCAGCGGCGCTCTTTTACCTGTAAATGGTGACCGGGTTCGATTCGTCGCTTGTATTGTCCACATTGTTGTTGTTGTTGTTATTATTGTTGTCATTGGTCGAGGGCGCGACTGCGCCGTTAATAATCATCAGCTGCTGCTGCTGCGGCGCCAGCTGCTGCGTCAGCGGCTGCGTCGTGGGTCCCGTTACGAAATTCAGATTTGCAGGCAGCGCCATCAGCAGCGGCGGCGGCATAGACAGCGACGCTGGCTGCGGCTGGGGCAGCGTATCACTGCCGCCGGCAGCGGGCATCTCAATGGCCGTCACCGTGCCATCGACAATGTCGCCGCCCCCGCCTCCGCCTACGCCGCTGCCACTGCCGCTGCCCTCTGCCGCCGAGCTGCCGCTGTGGTCGTGGCCCAGGAGCAGCGGCGTCGTTGCGCTGCTGGCGTCCATCAGGCTCTCCTGCGGCTGCGACGCCGGCTGGGAGGACGCGCTGCCGTCGCCATTCAAGTTGCATAACGCCATCGACATGGTTGCTCTGCTGGCGTCGGCGTCGACGCTGCTGGGCTTAACTTTGTTTTTTTTAATTTTCAATTATTTTCTGTCTCCCTTCTGCGGCTGATTGTTGTTTTTGCTGTCTTTTATTTTTGTTTTCATGTATTTTTTTCTGTTTTTTTAGACACTATTGGACGCCATTGTTTATTCTAGATCTGCACGAGATTGTAAAAATATTATTTTGCATGGGATTCGTGTGTTTTTATCTGCATTTTATTTTCGTTTCTCTGTCTTTTATTTATTTTAGCTCGGATTCGGTTGAATTCGTTTCGTTTAGATCGATATTTTATTTATTTAAACGTTTATTGCACTTTAAGAGTCTCGTATATTTTATGTTTCTTTACTTTATAATTGGCTTTCATCATTCTATGGTTTTTATGCACCATTTTATACTTCAAAATATCAAATGTATACTGCAAAGTTTAGTTTTTATACTCTATAGTTTCAATTGTGTATTTTCCAGTATTATTTTTATACGAACCTACATTGAAAATTCGATAACATATCGCGTTAGCTGGAATTTAGTCCTTTTCTGTTTGTCGCGTTAGAGATTAATATGAAATATGGGTGCAGATGAGTATAAAATGTATACTTTCGCAGTATTAAATTGATAAGCATCTTATTAAGAAATTTTTCATGCTCAAGAGTATAGAATTCATGTAACAATCGTATAGGTTCTATGATGATTTTTTTTTTGGGTGTGGTTTTTCCATTTGTTTATTTAGGTTTCAAGACCTTTTCATCTCATTTCATATTTTTCGTATTTGTTTAGGTTTCGGTTTTCTTTATATTTCATTTCCTTAAATTTCAGTTATTAAGTTTAATTAGTTTATATTTTGTGGCAATTATAAGTACATCTTATATTCTCTTGATGTTTTATTTATTATCTTTACTTTAATAGATTCATCTTTAATTATTTATATAAAGTTTATTCCAATTTTGTGACAAACTATTTGTTCTTTTATTAAAATTAATTAATTTTTATATTTCCCACACTTGTTTCTTGTCTTTATTTTATTTTATTTCATTCCACACTCCAATCTTTTATATATTTCCCAGACATACCTTCATCTCCGTGCTTTTGTTTAGTTCATTTCATTATTATTTCCACTTAATGTATTTTTAATGCATTTCTTATTTAAGTTTGACTATTAAGACTGGACTACAAATCACAAGGGATTTTGTCTGTATATATATATAGCATACTTTTAAGGCAAAGTCCAGTCGGATAAATGTTTAGTTTCTTGTCGCTGTTCAGAGTTTATAAACAAATTAAGAAAAAAAACGTTTTTTTTGTTATCACTTGAATCTGTTTGCCGAAAGAAACAAAGCCCGAAAGCTTGATCGAAACTTTTGCCAAAAGTTTTTGCACAAATAATTAAGAAGCCGAAACAAAACAAAACAATACGAGAAAGAGAGAGCAGAGAGCGGAGAAGCTTTCCACCACACTCAGAGAAAAGAGAGGCTGATGGTAATCACATTAATTCGGGCCATAAACTTACGAGGCTCTTGGAAGGATGATAAATGGAACCGCCACTTGTTAACACGAACTGATCTTGTCGAAGATAGAAATACCTATGGATGTGGAGCGAGTTCCCTCGAGATATTACGATATTTTTAAATATTAGATATAGGAATGTCAAAGCTTATTAGTTTCTAAATCAACAACTTGCTTAGACTATTAATAAATATATTTGAAACATGTTAAACAAAATATATGAAAGAAAGAAAATAAATTTCTCTTTTTATAAATATAACTTTTATAATAAATATACTTTCTCCTATGAAAAAACTGGAAGTAAACTTCCCAGAAATATTTTCTTTGACGTACAACCCAGAAATAATTACTTATTCCCAGAAAACTTGGCAAGTAAAAGACCTATTAACTCGTAATGACTTTTACAACAATCTGAGATAATTAAAATATAGAAATAATTTCTTGTTCCTAGAACTTTTGAACTTTAATAGGCCAGACAACGACGACTATTTCGTGCTTCATAGAATCATAAAGTGTGTGTGTATATAATTTGAAAAGTAATAAATCCGCCGAGAACATATATCGACGAATGTTCAGATATCGAGCTGGGGCACTTTACATTAGCGTCGAAATATCCGAGGGGCACATAAATAGACATTTGATGGCTGATAATTTTAGCTCTCTGCCGGCGGCTCATTTAATCCGCCTCGTGCCGCACATATCTCTGTATCTTCTGCCTCTGTATCTCGGCATCTGTATCTGTATCCGTATCTCGGTCGCAGCTCTTTTTGATTTCCCATTATCGAAGGTTAATTATAGTTTAACCTTGACAATGAGATTCAGAAGCGGTCAGACAGCTTTTCCGTCTTCATTAGCGGGATCAGTGCGAAAGGCCAGCGAGTGGTCTGCTGGAAAATGCACTATTTTCCGCCTTCCTTTGGGAAGGGGGAGGAGGCGTGGGAGGATGGGAAAATGCGAGACAGCTTTTCACCACGACACCGGTGTATTTGACACCACAACGAAAACAAGAACAAGGCACACAATTTGCGCCTGCCTTTTCCCCTGCATTTCCTTTCGTTTCCCCCCAGGGAAAACTTTTGACGTTTATGCAACGGTTTACACAATAAAGCTGACACCTCCACAGGTAGCTAAATTCAGGGCAAACGGGAAGGGGGGACTCACACTTTACGACAAGTTTTCCAGTACGACAATGGGAAGGCACTACTTTGTGTAATTGTATTTGTCTTGGATGGAATTTTTAAGCCTAGTAAATGTTTAATTTCCTTTATTTAGCTTAGATGCTATTTTTCAAGTCCTGAAAAATACGGAAATTGAGTTCCTGGTATAAATATTTTTCTTATTTTGTTTTCTGTTATATTTTTATTATTAAAAAAATCCCTTACACTACAATATTCAAGTATCTTAATAAAAAAGGACGCAAGAATTAAGTTATGGGTCCCTAAGTAGTCCCAGATAATTTCACATATTAAATATAACATTTAATATAGCTTTCTTTCACGTTTAAAATAGCTCTTTACATGGTATAATAAATATTTTAGCAAGAACGCTCTCAGAACTTGTAATTTTTAGGATTTAAAAATGAATATATGTATATGAGAAAATAGGATTTCATCTATGAAAACCCTACCTCTGTGACTATTTAAGAAGTCTTTCTTATAAAAAACGTAGCTTTAATTTATAAAAACTACAACCTAGCATAGAAAAGATTTTTTAGTGTCTGTCCTAAATGTATATTTCATGGAATAAAGTTCTCCACGTACTTAACTGAATAAAAAACCCAGTAATATACATAAGACTTAGTTACATAAATAACTCCCTGTAATTACTCCACATTCATCATAGCCTACTTCCCTGGGATCAATGACCATTTGTGAGCCTCTCGCTGCATCTCCACGGAAAGTTTGGAGAGCCAGCTGCAAAGTTTGCCAGAACAATAAATTCCGTTTCTAGGCCAAAATGACAGTTGACGGAGCAACACACAGAGAGTGTGTCCGTGTCCTTATATATTCCGTATATTCCGTACATCTGTACATATATTAATGTGTGTCAGCGGAAGGTGTCGTGTCCCGAGGGGCCGGTGAGGCAGATCCAGAGGCAGGGGCGGCTAATCTACAAATTAAACTTTTAGTCAGGTGCTTGCACACACGCCTCTGCCACTTTCGGTATCCTCGATTCGTTATCCTTGTTATCCTCAAGGAGGGAGGCGGTGCTGTGTGTGTTCGACACCGAGAGACAAGTGGCAAATGGCATGTGGCCGAGATTATCGGGCCAAGTCACAAGCCGAACAACTAACGTGATGTTAGTTTAAGGCTCAAAGATTTCCCAGCTGGTTAAATGTGTTTTAGCTGATTTTATTGTATTTAATTTATGATAAATGGGTACAGGTATTAAGCAGGGTATAAATATATATTATTTTTAATATATTCTTGATAAAACCCCTTAAAATATTTCTCATATTCTGCCTGCCAAGTAATGCCAGTAATAATTAAATTCCTTGCCAAGTTCAGTGGTATTTTTAAACCCCCAATTATTCGTCCTTATATTATTTAAGTCCTTCCAATGCCACTCAATTAAAATCCTAATAAATAGATAAGATTCCCCAGTTGATATTCAACAAAACCCGAACAGGGCTTGAACTTGAACTTGGCGATTGATAAATTAACCCTGCCACTGAAATGCATTATTCATGGGCCTGGCCTCTGTGCCAATTAGGCTTTTCGTGCCTTCCATTTTTGTGGCTTAGCAGGAGCGAGTGAAATGCATTCGATCTGTTTGCCATTTGCAGTCACACGTGTGTGTTGTGCCTCAATCAATTCGCGGTTTCAGTTAACCTTATTCCTCGTACACCTCCCCGTTGCAATACCTACGAATTACCCCGTTTCTCTGTTTGATTTCTGCATTTTTTGGTTTGCCGCTGACACTTGGCCGTCTGCACTTAAAATCGCATCATTGGCGATTATCTTTTCCAGCTTTTCCCTGGCATTTGTTGTGACGACCTTGACTCGTGCACGAATTGGAAAATGTGTTTCCCCCGTTAGTTTCCTTGTTTTCTTTATTGTTTTTTTTTTCTGTATTTTTTTTTTATTGCAGTCTCTGCGCTGTTACTGAAGGCCAGGCGTCTAAGCTGTTTACAAGCTTATGGCAGCTACAAAAGAAAACTGGTTTACAGTGTCAGCCTCTGGTTCCTAATTATGTGACCCACAAGATGGGGCGGCAACAAGAGGAGAGGGGTGGGAAAAGGGCACTGGGAAAATTACTGTTGACGGAAAAAAAATACTAAAGGGTATGGGTAATATATTACCCATATTTATTTATTCTTGAATCACTAAACCCCTTTAATGTCCTTAACTAATTTGTTATAGGCTTACAAATTCTGTAAATCAACTTCATTAAATTTATTTATAAGCTGTAACCAACTTTAATGACTTTGAGATGTTTCAAAAATTATTGAGAATATTTTAGGAAACTCTAAAGTAATTTAATAAATTAACTAAACCTTAAAACTGCAATTTAACAAATAGTATTTATTGCTTATCAGTATTTTACGCCCTCAAGCAAAGTTCTGGGAAGGAAGTCAATATATTTCCTGAGATAAAACCCATTTTAGTCAACCCACATATGAAAATATATATTATTTCTCTCAGTGCTCTCAGCTCTCAGTGTTGGCTGGAGAAGACAACTGGGGAAAACGGAGGGCATAAGGAAAAATCCAATTTAAGGTACTTGCCTGCTACTTTCTAGCTGCAACATCATCAACATCACGGCAACCTTGACTGCAACTGCAACTGCAACTCATGGGTGTATGAGTGTGTTGTGTGTGTGTGTGAGTTGTTTTTATAGAACAAGCCTGTGTCCGTGTCCCTGTCTGGGTGTGAGTGTGGTGTGGGGCTCAAAGGAATTGCCATAGGCTTTGGTATTCCGCCTTTTTGGCACAGCACGTAGCCAAAAGTGCAAATAATAAAATAAATATATAATACACATGTGCATACATCTATGCATGTTGGTGTGAGTCTTGTTTTTTTTTCCTGAATTTTTGTTGTTGTGTTTTTGTATTTATTTTCTTTTTTTTTTTTAGCAACCGCAGCATGGCGTGACACCAACACCGGTCGATATGCCGCATTCCTCTCCGGCTCGCTCTCAATTTCCCCCATTTTCCTCTCCCATTTTTCGGCTTTCCCTTGCCAGCAGCAGCAGGCGAGAAAGAGAGGCCCGGAGAGTGGGAGAGAGAGAGCGAGAGAGTGGGGAGCCGTGACCCACTGACGCGATGACCGGCCTACGGCGAAATGAATACGGCAACGGTTACGGCTACGGTTACGGCGGATACGGGGCCCCGAGAATATGCGGATATAGATATGGATTCCGTTCCGGCTGCGCTACGGTCTGTAGCAATTTTCGGGAAAAGTGCACTCAGGCATGCATAAAGCATTCGATAATCGATTAGGGCGAACATCGCGGGCTCAAAAGGCAGCCGGAAAGCGGAAAGAGGAAACGGGAAACAGGAAAAGGGACACCGGACCCGGAAATAGGCCTGCCACATTTCATGTTTGCCGTTGATGATGGGTCCAAGTGCAAGGTTTGGAGATTTTTTAACCAAAAGGGAGACTTTAAGTCTTAGTTTTTGAAATGTAAAGCTTGATTTTTGTACTGAAAACGAAGCTGTGGTCCATCAGGTCAGCTTTTTTTACAAGAAGTGGCTTTAAATGGAAATAAAGTACCTATAACTGGGGTTTTTCCAAAAAAAAACTTGAACCTAAACATAATAGCTTTCATTATGTTTATTATTTTATTTTAGTTTAACATAATAATAAAAGCAAATTATTATTTCCTTATTAAATAAAAAAGAATCCTTGTTTTACTTCAAGAGTCAAGCCTCAGCACTATTTCTTAAACTTTTAAAATATTTAAACCCCCTTAATGCATCTGCATTAGCCTAAAAACCTTAATTTGGAGTGACGTAAATGAAGAAAACTCACAGCCACTCAATTCAAGAAACATTTCCCAAGTCCCCAAAGCCTTTTGCACGTCTTTGTCGCAAGTCATTCAATTAAAATAAAGACCGAATGACTTACGCTCGGATTAAAACGGATTTCGGTCAATTAATAAAGTGCACTTGTCGGCAATTTGTGCAAAAGTTCTCTCCGACCGTCTCCTCCTGCTTTCCCCGCTTAAATCTAAGCCACAAACTTATGCAATTTTCCATTTTCCATATCCCCGTTTCAGAGGGCCAGATCGAGTGACACGTGGCATGTCATATTGGAATTACATTTCTCACACGAATCCAAAGTCAAAATCCCTTGTGAGGAGGAGCCTCCGTCTCCGCCTCCGACTTCCCCGTTTGCCAATTTGGCCCATAACCGAATCTTGGCTGCATTATATTCCCATCAGGGCTGGGGACGGGGGCGGAGTTGAATCAACAAGGTTATGCCGGAGCCCAGGGGCAAGGCAAGGCAAAGCCAGGCAAGGATATTCCCACTACCATCACTCCACACTCCACACTCCTTTCTTCACATTCCAGCAAGCCGAGTGATTTTTATTCGTTCGTGTGGGGACTACAGTCGAGCTACCAAGACTTGAACTGCTTGGAAAATTAGGGTAAAGTACCACAAATAATTTATTTTAATATATTAATAATTAGATAATGTAATTTTGAGATCATTTTAATTATTTAGAATTGATTTAGGAGGATTTCCAGGATTTCTTAATATAAAGTTCAGAAGAAACTCATTTTAAAGTTCTTACAATCATCTAGATTCCTATTTTACTTTCAAGAAATTCTTTTATTCAAATAAATATTGATAAAACCAGAAGAAAGTGTATCTTACTTGTAAGTTTCCTACCAAAATATTATATATTATATTAATAACTCTCTAAATATATTAGAGAGTTATTAATATAATATATAATATTCCCTCAAAACCGACACCTTACCGAACCTAGACTGTATTCTTGGCCTGCCTTTGGGTTTTATTCAGTACGATTTGGCTTGTGGTGAGTCGGGTTTATATCGATATCAGCCGCAACACCCGACACAATACAAATACAAATACCAAATCCTCAGTGGCAGTGGCGTGACTGGATAATTACTTACTAAACACAATTTTTTCCTGTTGCTGTTTCTGTTTCTGCCGCTGAAATCGAATGCAATTCACACGACATTAAAGTTCCGCACGCGGAGTTATTGAACCATTTTTGTTTGGCGTTCATTTCCCCAGTGTTACCCTACCCATTCCCTTTGTCCCTCTTTGGTGCTTGGATTTTCCCCCAAAAAAAATAGGCAGAAATTAGAGCGTTGACACACATGCAAACCGCACAAACACAAACACAAAAGGCACACATGGGAAATGGTTTTTGGCACAGATGTTGGCCTACCAGCCTTTTGTTTATAACGGTATCCTCCGCAGCGAGTGCCTGTGTGAGGGTGTGCGAGTGTGTGTGTGTGAGGGGCCAGAAGAAGCAGAGTGCCAACCCAAATCAGTCTACAATGCAGAGATGTGCCTGCTGCCTCAGTGCCTCGGAAATATGCAATAGATATTCAGACATCGCCATACATCAGTTAGATAAAGAGTGAATAATTCAACTCTGGGGACATTTTCCCTTTTATTTTACTCATTTATATAAAAGATTTAATCATTACAGCCAAGGGGAGTCATCAATAACGCCTAAGTTTTTGTTAGAAATTTAAAATGTGGAAGAAATTTACTATGGCAGTAAGATACGAGTGAATAATGCATTGCTAGAAGGTGAAAATGGCCTGGTTTTCACTTGGTTTTGCTTAGTAAGCTTGCATTACTTTTTTTTTTTAAGAGATTTGATGGAAGTTAGGTTATAAGATATATTAAAGAATCTATAATGAAATGCAGGATAAATATTATTTATTATTTATTAAATAAAATATTGTTTCCTAATTGTAGTTTACCTTAAAAAGTATTTTCTTGTCAATTCTTCAGCGTATTAACTCAAATATAAATATTTATTATTTTTCCCTTTTAAAAACTAAGTTGGTAATTAAAGTTATTAAGGTTTCATCAGCTAAATAATAAGCTTTAATTTTTCTTAAAGAGATATGCTTAAAATTATAGCAAAGAAACGTCATAATTTTCCTAAATCTCAAATTATTATTATTAATTATCAAAGAGAATACTTTATAATGGAGGAAAAATTATATTAATATAGCAAAATCCCTCTATAATCTTCACATTATCTGGTGAATAAATACATATAGCCTTAGCCGACCATATGTTCCCAATTTATACACGACTCTTGGATTTATATACGACATCTTCACTAATCTTGAACACTTGAAAGCCACTTTGGACTCACATATGCTTGCCATAAGCATCTATAAATTATATAAAGACGCATCCCACATGGATTTGACACATTTAAAAAAAATATAAGAAAATTAAGTAATACTTAATTTACAAATTCTTCCAATTAACACTCATCCTTTAAAGGCACACTGCGGTGATGGCTTAACCGGAATATTGCGAGTTGCCTTGGACCACGCTGCGTATGCGTTATGTGTGCTCTGTGCCTGTGCCTGTTCCTGTGCCTCCAAAACAATATGGCCACCGTGTGTAACGGCAATGTTTACACACGCCAGCACATGTAACGGCAGGCACTGGTAACGGGCTAACGGTAAACGCAACGAAATCACTGCCCCGACCTTCTCTCGGAGCCTCTGCTTCTTGCCACAGTGCTCCTTTGACAGCCATGATTTATAAGCATATTTATTTGCCGCAGCACACACACACACATACACGTGTCTGTGTACGAGTAAGTAATTTATTTTTTTATTTCTTGGCACTAAACAAAAACTAGCGACAACAGAAAAAAAAATGTGGCATAAAGAAAACATAAGGCATTCTCTGCAGTTTCGGGCTTTGTTATTTTCTTTCGATTTTTGTTGCTTCATTTCAGAGATTTTTTCGTTTCATCTCTGCCTTTCAGTTGATTGTTTTGTTTCTTATTTTCTTTGTTGTCTTTCTTTGGTTTTTTTACAATTATTTATAAATTGTTATTAAATAATTTCGCCCAAATGGTCGCCGCCAACGGAGCGCGCGCGACGCGTACCGAAGCGTCTGACACGCGAAACACGTAACACCGCAATGAGGACCAGAAGCCTCGCCGCTTCGCCACTCGCTCACTCGCTCAATTTCCCACTTGCTCACTTGCTCACTTTCTCAATCGCCGAGCAACATACACGACTTTTTTTTTTTTCGGCCTCGCTGCCGAAATCGGAAAATGCAAACTGGCAAAACAGTGACCAGAGCGCTGAGGGAAAACCAAAGCCAGCTGGCTAGCAGAACTGGCCATTGCGCTCTTTTGGCATTTTGTTTGATATTAAATTTATTTAAAAATTATATAAGCCAGGAAAGAGTATACCTCTTTTTTTATAATATTTATATTTAATAGCAAAGGATATTCCAGTACTGGTCAAAGGGCACACTTGTAACTCCATATGAAAGTATTTATATTTTATTATTTAATACTAAAGGTATACTATCAGTTATTTTTTTAATATAATATATTAGTTATAAAAGGAAAGACTTAAAAAAATTTATTAGTTAAAATATAGTTGGTAAAGTGAACTGGTGTTTGGGAAAGTTTCACTTGTCGTATACGCAATGTGGTACACAAACGCAACGTGGCACATATTACGTATACGACAAGTGGAACATTTCCAAAACAACATTACATCTTTTCCAACCAATTTCTAGCCAAAAATCATACAAATTTTCCGCAGAAATCTCTATAACTTTAAATCAAGTATTTAAAATCTAACAATTTAAGTTACACTCTATAAAAAATAAACTCCTATACTTCATATACAACTTAGGAACTTCAACCCTTCTTTAAGAAATAATATTCTAATTTATTTACTTCTATTTTGTTGACAAAATCTATGAATCTTTCTTTGGCTATTTTTGGCAAACCAAATTTTGGCAGCACTGCGAGAACGAGGCGAAAGAGCGAGGCGAGCGAACGAACGTTTGTGCGAAAACAGAACGTAACGGTTACCGAGTAAATTCGGGGCGATGGGCGATGGGCGGTAGGCCGAAGGGCGGCTAGGAGAAAAGGGGGGCGGCGGCGGCCGGGGGACAGTTACGACAAATGCACGTGTTATTTGCAAACCGAAGGAAACAGCAGAGAAACAACAAAACGAAAATAAAACATGAGCAGAGCCGAAAAGCTATCGAGAGGGTCGAGCCGGAAATACCCTAAGAACTTGAGTCATAAATGTGAAAATATTTAACCAGCTAGATGTTAAAATAAATTATTGTTAAATTAAATTATTTGCTTGCTTAAACTGAGTAAATATTACTTTACAAATTGTTTTCATTAATATTCCTTTCAAACATTATTATTTATAAATATTCCCTGCTTTTCTACTTCTTTTTCTATTAAAATTATAGCAATTTGCTTACTGTACTTAGTAAACTTTAAGTAAAGCTTATTGATAATAATTTTCTATTTATACATTTTTTTAACAATCAACCAGCTTTATTTTGGAGACTTTTGTAATGTTTTTAAAATATAATGAGACGTTTTGTCGACTGTCGATTATTATTTAAAAATTAGAAAAATACCTAAAAAAATGTTAAATATTATAAATATGTTAAAGGAGAATTTTGTATAATCCTTTATCATTTATAAGAAACTAATTACTAAATATTTGTGATGAACAAAGAGTGAAAGCCTGAAAGCCCTACAACTAATCATTCGAAATTCTTTTGGGAATTCTCCAAACTTTCTATTTGTGTTCTATTTTTGGGGACCTTTATTGATAGCAATGTTGCTATTAATTTCAAGACGACTTTGTTTCCGATTCAGGTTCTGTTTAAATTTTTAAACACTGACAGAGAGAGAGAGAGAAAGCGACAGAAAGAGAGGCGAGAGAGGGTGAGAGAGAGCAAGCGCGCGCAATTTTGGAGCATTTCGAGCATTCGAGCTTTTTTCGGCTGCCTCTCTGTTTTTGTGGTGAATTTTGGAGAAACGCACGTGTCCCAATTCGGTAAAGCCCACCATCAATAGGCCGCCTTCTCTCTCTCTCTCTTTCTCTCTGTGTGTGTGCCCCTCTCTTTCTGCTATCTCAGGCCGTCTCTCTCGCCAGCTCCCAATAGTATTTCTTCTTTTGCGGTTGCAAATTGGCCCGGCATGTTTCTTTATTCTCCAAGTGGGCGAGAGTGTGAGTGTTAGTGGGAGTCTGTCTTCGAGAGTCCTTCTTTTAACGGTGTGAGTTGGTGTCCTGCAATGACAATTCGAGCGTGTGTGTGTGTGTGTGTGTGTGCAGATGGATGGCAGTGCGTGTTTTTTACGAGATTGCCTTTTCCGCTTTTTCTCTGGGGCCTACATGGCCTTTCCTGCTGCCTACTGGCCTAAGGATAAATATCCAATGCACACACACACTCAGTTTCTCCCTATTTACTTCATACATATAAGTAGTATATAATATGCAGGCGATACGTGCATATAACTGCCGCATAAATATTTAGCGAGAAGCGATCACAGCCACATCCTACACATCCTTAAGGTGCGATTCTGCAGCGCCAGCTCCGATATCTTTACGGCCGCCCTCATAAGTAGGCAATATAAATTCACTTCGAGTGCATATCAAATTGTGGCATGAATTTAACATCAAAAAATATGTCTTTGCCGAGTCCTCAAAGGAAGTACACCAATGTATGTTTAAAGAACATTTTAGAAACTCGCTAAAAATATTTTTAAACTAAATAGTTTCCTTTTCCTTCCTTTCCTTGCCAAAATGTAGGAAATATTATTTGTAAATTGATTGAAAAAAGGCAGTCCACGCCTTCTGGCTGGCCAGGCTAATGCATTCGCCTGGGAGCTGGTCTGGAAGCAATCCAAATATTGCACAAATGGCGCCGCCGCGGGCAACGCTCTCCCCCCCTCAGGATATTAATAATGAATAATGGATAAATTGCAAAGAAGTCATTTGCCAAGGGCCATTACAAAACACACCAGGCACCGCGCACTTAGTATATATATTTAAATATACACGAAAATTAAAGAACACTTAGCGCTGTTCCGCCCGAAAATAGCGGCCAGCCCCGGCAATTATTAGTCACTTACTGGTTTCGAGTGCAGGTTTATTTGGCCATATAAATAATGACAATGTGGACGGGGAAATTGCTTCGATCCGATGGCCGGAACTGTGGATGGCAGACTGTGCAGGCTGTAACAAATCAAGACACACAATAGCCCTGGCCGAGGAACAAATGCTCGAGAATGCACCTGTGCCGGCGCACAGATTACGTACACGTGTGTTAGCGCCGGACTCTCACTCTGGCTGTGGCTCTGGCTCTGGCTCTATTAAGGACTTAGCCCTAATGAAAAATTAACTATTTTAATTTGAGGCCAGCCTGACAACATGTAATTTGCCAATCACAATCGCTTCAGTCAAATTAAAGGGCAGCCCAGGGCCCCCCCTTGATTGCCGGAACATGGCACACGGGAACGGCACAAGTTAAGTTGTAGCTCAAAAGTGCCTATAGTGCAATGAATAAATAAGTTGTTACATATATAGGCAGCTAAGACCTCGAGCGAATGCAGTATCAGGGCAATTAGATCACAGTTCCAGAGGTACCAAGTGAATAAATAATAAACTAAGCGTTATAAGTGCATTTAAATAATTATAAAGGGGTTGTGAGAATGCTTTGAACTTTTATTGGTATGTAAAGTATGGAAAAGGATTTATATTTTTAACTGTTAAAGGAAAAAAAATATAATAAATATTATGAAATGCTTAGTTAATTTTTATATAAATACGTTTTGTAAACTGTTGAATACGTTTTACAGAGAAAAAAGTGAATAAATAATAAACTAAGCGTTATAAGTGCATTTAAATAATTATAAATGGGTTGTGAGAATGCTTTGAACATTTCTTGATATATAAAGTATGAAAAAAAGCTTTCAAATTTAAACTTTAAATAATTTTTTCTCAACTTCTTAAGGGGAATATATATAAAGAATATTATGAAATGCTCCCTTAGTTAATTTGTAATATTAATTTATTTTTTTAAATGCTGAATAAAAGACTATTAACATTATCATTTATAGCTATTCTCATGCCCATTTGTACCTTCTTTTCTATTCCTAAAATGCACTTGCAACTTTAGGGAACTATTGTTGGTAAAATTACGATTTAAATACAATTTATTTCAACAATCAACCGACTTTTATTTGTTTTAAATTTAGTGTTCAATGATGTGACGTTTTATTGACAGTCCAAATCAACATTAAACAGGATTAAACAACATTAAACCTATATTATTATGTTACAGAAATATATAAGAAGGCTACAGCTTAGTCTGCTCGACTTTGGGATACCTGGTAACCAAGAAAGTGAGCTTTAAATTAAAAGCATAATTTAAATTCCATTTTAATTAAATTATACTTTAACTTAAGGGGTAGCAGGTACACAAAATTAAATCTAAAATGCCGGAAATTGCACAATAAAATGTTGCCAGACACATGTGGCTAGAAACATGTTGCTTAATTAGATAATAACGACTTTTCCTTGCTGCTTTGCTAGTTATGAGTGATGCCACACTGGCGCCATCTGTGAGCATGCAGCTGCACCGGCCCCCATGACGTATACTTGATTTTGTACTAAAATTCTACATTGACTTGACATTCGACATGCAACTTTCGTGGCATACCTTTCAGGGCACTCAAAAACTGCAAGTCTAAGAATTCTTTGAGTTTCCTTGAGGCAAAGTTGCCCCCATGCACCCCCCTCCATTCTCGTTAATCACATTAATTATTAAGAAATCTGTTTGAATGTCAGGGTAACAAATGAAAAGCGGATTTGCCCCTTTACCCCCTTTCCCTCGCTGCACTTTCCAATTCCAAGCTTTCAGAGAGAAAGCCCCAAAGCAGAGAGAGAGAGAGACAGAGGGAACATTATTTTCTCTCCGAATGCGAATAAAAATCGCAAAAATCACCGATGACCCCAGGCTAAAGGTTGCCTGATTTAATGGTAACGAGAGCGCAGCTTAAATGATGCAAGCCGAATGAAAATACAAATAAAACAACACTGTATAAATGTGTTTATATTTCTGCGAAACATCCCACACACACCGAGCACACTTCAACAACAAACGGCAAAGGATTCATGCGAATGTTTACCTGAACACACACAGAAAACCATTTGAATATCAGTTGCCCGCTGAAGGGGTCGATTATAATGGTGTTTGTTTTCATTTCGGGGGCGTTAAAGTTCTCGTTTTTAATTCACAACCTATCAAGCACGGTAAGCCGTCAAAGTGACGTTACAACATGTCGCTGTAGTATTCATATGCTTCAGATTTTCGCTGAAAACAACGCTTATTTATGCAATGTTTAAAGCAAAGTAATTGAGCGAGAACGTGACAATTAATAACATTGATTCATTAGGCTTTTATTCATTGAGATTATTAATTGGACGTTCCTGATTAAATGCGGCACGTCTTAACTGAATTATGCCACTGAAATGCTGGCAGAAAATATGGAATGTTTTTATTGGGTTTTCTGCAGTTGCAATTTTTATAAAGACTAAAGTCTGAGCAAATATTAAATCTGAGGGATTTTCATCATGATTTTTAAACTTAAAATATACTATTTCATCCTAAAAATCCTTATTTAAAAATTATTTGATGTAAAACTTCTTAACAAAAATGAAATAACCTTCAATGGATTATTCTGTTCATCACATTTCAATGATAATTATTTCGACCTTACTCTGACATGACAATAAAACCTAATTAACCCTAATTAAATACCAATATCTCGCTGCTTAATTATAGATTTCCAGGTTCTACTCACATGATGCGATGGTAGGCATCGAGCTGGGTGTGCGCACAGGTCACGGACTGCTCGGACTCGGTGGAATCATCGCGCAGCGTTGCAACGCCGAGCGGCAATATCGGGATGATGGCAGCTGTGGCAGCTGCGGCCGTTGCCGGCGGCCCCGCCAATGTCGTCGTTTGTCCCCCTGTCCCGCTTCCGCTTCTACTTCCGCTCGCAGGCGCCGCTCCGGCCGCCGCTCCTGTCGCTGCTCTGCCCGGAAAAGTCTGATGGGCGGACGATGATGATGTGGTGCTGTCGAGCTCCTGTGCAAGGTGAGTTTTGTCAAAAAAAAATAAATATAATAATCTCTAATTAGTACGGATTCGTTGTGAAGCTGGAAAAAAATCGGGGATCGACGAATGATTGTAATTGATATTCTTGGTTTGAATTTTGTTAAATATAAATTAATTAAAATGGAAAAATGAACATGGTTCCAAAAAATACAAATTATTTTATTAAGATATTAGGAAATATATTATTAAAGAGTTCTAGAAGTACAAAAATTAAAACAACTAATAACAAAATAATATAAAATATACATATGTACATACTCGTTAATCATTAAAAACAAATACTTTATTAGATAATTAAATAGGAATGCATATATAAAGATAGTAAATATCTTTTTACAAAAGTTTGGCTTGTTGAAAATAATACAATGGTACAATAATGGTACTATAAGTGTATAAACAGTTTAATAATATGAAAACCCAGAAAAATTCTCTGTGAAAATATGTAATTTAAAAGGAAATAAAACAAAGACCCAATTTTCTACTTAAACTCCTAAACCTTTGAGAATAAAATATCAAAAGTTCAATATAATACCCAGAATGTTTATTAAACAAATAAAAAAACCGTTTCCCCCAAAATACATAAAAAAAAAAACTACCTAAAAACCTATAAAAATATATTAAATAAATAAGGAAAACAAAATTTTTTCCAAGGAAAACAGGGCAATACATTAGCTCGATCCCTTGGCAGGCAAATAGCGATTTTTCTCCAGGGACGCAGGATTGCTGGCTGGGGTGCAGAGGTGGGCAGGGGTAGCAGGTGCAGGTGCAAGTGCAGATGGAGGGGGAGTAGGAGGAGCAGAAGGAGCTTAGTGCAGGGGTTGATGATGGAAAACCTTGATCTCGCCGGGTTCCGGCTGTGAGAATCGCTTGCGCTCGTAGAGAATCTCCCGCTCGATGGAGCGGCTGCGAAAGGCGGGCGGCAGCGAGCGATCGGGGGGCGGGGTCTGCAACTTGGGGGTGACGGGGGTGTTGCTGCTGCCGCTGCCCGTCGACTGTTGTTGCTGCTGCTGGTGCTGCTGCTGTTGCGGCTGATGTTGCTGTTGCTGTTGCTGCGAATGCTGGTGTTGCAGGTGTTGCTGCTGCAGGTGCAACTGCTGGCGCTGCTGCTGCTGCTGCTGCACCTGATGCTGATGCTGCTGCGAGGTGGACGAGGTGGGTGGACTCTTCTCGCTGGAGGAGGACGGCTGCTGCTGCTGCTCCCGCTGCTGCTGCTGCTGATGCTGTTGCTGGTCGCGTTGCTGCTCCCGCTGCTGCTCCCGCTGCTGATGCTGCTGCTCGCGGTGCTGCTGCAGTTGCTGCTGCTGCTGGCGCTGCTGCTGCTGCTCGTCGCGCTTCTGCTGGCGCCGGATCTCAAAGTCCAGCAGGCGGGCCTCGCGTTGCTCCTTGTCGCGCTGTTTGCATGCAATTGTCGCAAAGTGCATTCTTACTATCAGGTTAATTGGTTATCGCATTGCCATCGTTATCGATATCGTAATCGTTATCGTTATCGTTATCGTTATTGCTGTTGCATATACATACATCACTGCTTCATTTCGATTTCAATATTCTTTTGGCAGATTTTCGTATTTTTGTTTGAATTTGATTAGTGGTAGGATTTACTTTCTTTTCGATATTTTCGATATATTTTCGATTAGTTTCGATTTAGTTTCGATTATTTTTAGTGGAATTTCACACGCGTGGCGAGCGCACACACACACACACACACATACACGGATATGCCACGAATTTAGACGCGATAGAAAGAGATAGGGAGAGGCAGAGAGACAGAGAGAGAGAGACGCACACACCCAGACACTCACCTTGTAGTTGATGGCGTCCTGCTCTTCCTTTTTGGCCTCTCGCTCGTTGCGCTGTCGATCGCGCTGCTTCTCCTCGTCCGTCTGCGAATTCTTGCTGTCTACAGAGGGTAAGAGACCAGTTTTTTTTACCAGTGTTACCAGAAAATATAATAATTTAAAATGAAACAAAAAAGGAAATAACCAAGGTAAATACCATTTGTAAATACAGAAACAGAGAGGGGAAGAAACAGAGAGAGAGAGAGAGAGAGAGAGAAAGTGGGAGAGAGAGAGAGAGAGAGAAAGACGGGGAAGAGAGAGACGGCAATGTTCAAGCTGTTGTCAATAGTTATTCGTTATAGATTTTCAATTTTTTTCTGTTCAATTTGTTTTTCTGTCATTGGCTATACACAAACTACACACACATGCACATGGTGAAAGTGCTAAGTACGGGAAAAGGAAATAGGAAATACGAAAAAAAAAAAAAAAAAAAAAAAAAAAACTATCAACAACACTTGCAGCATGCATATCTACAGCTGGCCAAAAACACACGCAGCCACACGCAGCACACACACAACAAAAATATACACAACAAATATAGAAGGCCACGAAACGCGCGCCTCCTCGAACAACTGCCGCCCCCTACTTACGCTCCCCGTCGCGCCCACGAACGGCCATCAAATAGCGACTGAGGCGGGGCGGCGACATTCCACCTTTCGCACCTTTCGACAGGTGACAGGTGACAGGTGCCGTGGAAGAATCAACAGTCGTCAGTTGCCCTCGAAGAGCCAGGCGACACTGACACTGAGCACTAAACGCGACTGCGACGGCGGCGGCGGCGGGCTACCAGCTGGAAAACTGAAAGACACTGTGAACCCAAAACACTAAACACTAAACACTCGGCACTAGGCACTGACCAGGGTCCAATTAGTGGCATCTTTGCTTGCTTTTTACCTAGGCGACGCGCATTAGGCGAGCGTTTCGCGGCGAAGAAAAGAAATTATGCATTGTCGGTCGGTCCGGGCCGGTCGGGGCAGGCAGTGTGGCCAGGCTGAGGGCGTACTTTTGCCAATGATTGGTCACACTTTTCAGTAGCCTGAAAGTATTTCAGTTTGTCTTTGAGTTTCGAGTTTGAGTTTGAGTTACTTTTTCTTGAGGTTAACTTGCTTTCGCTTAAATATGTATAACTAGAAGTTGAGAAAACTGTATAACTCCGTGAAAATAAACTGTTTTTTTTTTTTTGGTAATTTATCTATTATTTATTTTGGCTTATGTATGTACATATCTACAGAGAGAAGCGGTCTGCGGCCAACTGCTCAACAAATGTTTGCTGCCCGTAGGTTTTATTTGGCTTGTACATGTACATATGTTGCCATGAATATTTGAGCTTTGAGCTTTGGCCTTGGCTTCAACCGTTTGAGGGCCCCAACCGGTTGCTGACGTACCGTTTCAGAACCGTTTGCCTACCCACCACAAGTGCCGTTAGCCTTCGGCAGCACGGCGATTGACGTACTTTGGCTTACTATTAATTTATAAATTTATTAAATAAGGAAAAGGCCCAGCCAGCAAGGTTGTCTTTCTCTCTGGAGCGGTGGTGGTGGTCTTAGCTGGTGCTTTTTATTTAAGCTTACATATTTTAAAACTTTTAATTAAGGCTCTTACATCTGTCCCTAATTGTCCTTAATTCAGTGGGCATATTAGCGTACGTGTGTGAGTGTGTTCAACAATTATCTAATTCTGCTGTCACAGTCTCGCCGTACTTTCCCCATTAAAAAGCCACGTTCTCAGCACTTTGGACGATTTCAAAGAGTGAAGTGGAACGAGAACACTGTATGCCACAAGTTGACAGCCGACGTGAGAGGAGAACACTTTCCTTTCCTTTGACCCCATTCCCATGCATGCACACCTTTATGTATGCCCACCCGGCTGGGACATCATTAGAGTCCATCATTATTATCCTTCATCATCATAGTCATCATAGCCATCGTCAGCATCAACAACTCAAAGCGCTACGAAAAATGGGAAAACAAAAATCCAACCAAAGGAAAGACAACTAAGGGGAAACAAGGAACAAGAAACGTGGAACGAAACGAACTACAAGTAACGGAACGACCAACGTAACGGCGGAATAACGGTATTCACTTTCAACTATGTATGCAAGGGGGTTCTGTACTTTTTTAACTTTTTTTTTTTTTTTGTCTAAAAAGGGTTTTTAAAGGGTTTTTGTTTTGTATGGGTTAATGGTGGAAATTCCATTTAGTCAACACTACGAGACCAGATGGAGAAACACAGAGAGAGAGAGAGCGAGAGATAGAGGCAGACAGAGATAGAGAGACAGAGAGAGAGAGACGGAGAGAGGCGTAGTGTGTGAGACAGTGAGAAAGAAATACTTCCTTACCTCAAAGTGTATCAGATGTTGTTGTACTTGTTGTGGTGATGATGTTGTTGTTCTGGTTGTTGGTTTTGTAATTTCTGTTGTGTCGAATTTGTTATTATTTCTGGTTAACGATTTCAATTGCATTTAGTTAATTTTAGATCACGATCGCGACGCGGAAACCGGAACGATTGGAATGGAATCCTTTAAGACCGTTATTAGGTGAGTGCGGAGTGTCTGTGTGTGTCGTTTTTTTTCAGAAAGAGATAGATACATATAGATAGACAGAGATAGGGAGACAGATAGCGGGAGAGAGATGCTGAAGAGTGAGAGCGAGAGAGAGAGAGAGGGAGCGATCGCCTAGCACACGAAGATTCTCTCAATCTCTGTTTTGTTTTTATTTTTTTTGCATTCGATTCGATTGTGATAAATTATTGGAATATATTTTTAATTTTCGTTTTTTTGTGTTTTTGTTATGCTTTTTAGTCCTTATGCGTTTACAATATGAGAACTGGCTACAGTTTATTTGTGTGTCAAAAATAGAAGACAATACAATCAAAGAAGAGCAAAGAAAAGAAGGACAAAACGCAAATCTTTAATTATTAGTACTTGAATTGGAACTAAATCTTAGCTTTATCAATTGGGAAGTAGCCAACAACCAAGCCTAATAATACTCATATCCGGCAGATACTTTTGCTTAAAAGATTCCGTTTGCTGTTCTGTAAAGTTTTCTATTATCCAGCTGTTGACCAACCCCCCCTACATAATGAATTCATCTAGCGATCGCTAAGGAAAATCATAGAAAACTAAGGGAAATCAGGGATGATAAGCCTATAAATCTATCCAATTTTATCCGGATTACCTCTCTCTTCGATTCATGGCTCTGTTTTCTTGGCCTTGACTACAGTCTATATACGTTATATGGTGGCTATATGTTTTACCTAAGTAATATCAACAACAAAAGGGAATGGAAAAATCATCGGTTACGGTTACAATATATATATAGAGAGATATATGTGGCGTACACAACTAGGTTTATATATACGAAGAGAGGAGTCACTGATTAACAAACGTACCACATACAGACATATGCATACGTAAAGATAATATACATATATATAAAATACAGATAGATATACAGAGAGAGGACTCACAGGATGGCCTAGTCATACGAAAAAGGAAAACGGATAACGGAAAACGGAAAACCAAGGAATAAACGATAATCGCACTGCCTATTGACTAAACATGGGCTATATATCATGATCATTATCGGTTATATCGATCAATCAGATTACATAGACATCGAGGGACGAACAACACAAACGAAGTGGGATCGGTTTCTTATGTTTTTGGTTTCGGTTTTGGTTTTGGTTTGGGGGGACTATGAGGATTACGAGTGGTAGGAGGGCCCAAAACCACACAAAGTGCTGCCCCACATGCGGGAACCGAAAGACTCACTTGAGGAACCGCCGCCAGCGCCCGGTGGCGGGTAGGAGAACCAAAATTGATGGGCCAGTTTGGAGTGGGGCCCAACCAATGGGCTATCTGAAATGGGAATATTAAAAATATTATATTGGATTTTACTAAAATCATTTTAGAATGAAAATATGTATCTATTCTTTCTTTCAGGTTTCCTTTTTATCAGGGATGCCACAGAAAGCACAATTGTTTTGAAATCACTTTAAACTGTGTCTAAAAGTATGCAAAGAGATGTTTGAGGTTTCAAATTCGGCGAATATTTTTTTTTTTAATTTTACGATGGCACATTTTGTATCTTATTTTTGTACATATTTTTACGTGATTTCAGAACGCTAGTGATTTCTGTAGAACCCCCGTATATTAATCCATTAAAATTAGGTGTCTAGAAGTATGCAATCAAATGTTTGTGGTACCAAATATAGCATAGTTTTCGGCATATTTTTAGGGACTTTCATAGCCCTTTATTTTTTTAGCTGTTAGTTAATGAATTTATAAAGATAAAAAGATTGTTTCTCTTCCTGTAAACTTTCAATAGAATAATTTTTTAAGGTACTTTTAGTTTTAAAGTATTATTATATAGAATAAGAAAAGAAACAAATCATGCACATCGCCGGCACCTTTACAGATCCTTTTGTTGTATTTTCGGTTCAAGATTTTCAATAGATTTCGAACAAGGACTCGTTCTACGAGTGATCCTATCGCTTTGCTTGCGATTTTTCTGACTTGCTCACGATCTTAGACGTGGCTTTTGTTATCGGGCTCCCCAGCTACAATTTCCTGCCCAACCCTGCTCTATGCTAAATATCCTTAATCGCAAATACTCACCGAGAGACGAGTCCTGTTGCTTGCGCCTGTGTGTCTGTGCTTTTGAGTGGAGGAGGAGGCCTCAGTCGGTTTGGTTGGCTATTCGGCTTTCCAATTTGATGGTTTTTCCGGTACTCTATAGTTGCTTGAGTTGAGTTTTGTACTCCATGCCCAGGCACGTGCGATAAGACAAGTGGGGTTAGGTCCGACTGGGGATATGGCCGGATAGAGAAGTGTGTGCCCGGGGGCGTGTCAGTGGCTCATTGCGGCCGGCGACTGGGCAACTTGGGCGACTAGGGATTCGCTGAGTAAGACGGCGCTGCTGGTCACCCGCTGGGGCACCAATGGGTTAACTAATGGGAGCCGAAAAACAAACAAATTAGAGTCGTACGCAAATTGAGGCCATCAACTTACTGACTTATCTCGTCACCCATGTGGCAAGTAATCAGCCAATCCTACACTCTGATCCACATACACACGGACATTAACATATGTGCACTGAGAGAAATGAATGGGCCAAGTGCAGGGTTCGAAAACTTGGAAATGTGAAGGAACTCCACTGGAAAAGAATGCGATGCAAACCAAATGTTTTTTATTATATGTACAAATTGGATATTTTTTAAGGGGTATAGGATATTGAAGTGTATAAAGGGTAAGGGATACTATTTACGTGATTTAATATATATTGAGGGTTTTAAAATACAAAAGAAATCTTAAAACTTTGAAATACTTTTATTTTATTTGATTTTAGAATTTAAAAAAATGGTTGAAATGCTTGAGCGTGTTGATGCTGTGATAAAAGTTGATATAATGTTTACTATATGCCCGGCTCTTATTAAAATTATTCCAAAAAATATTTAAAAATATTGAATCCATGAACTGTCTTCAATTTCTTCGAGTGTAAGGACTCGGCGCTAGAAACCGCAAAAATGCCAAATGGCTGTGGCTATGCCTTTGGCAAGCAAATCTGGTTAACCATGGCAAATCAAATCGAATGGCATTACATCAGCGAGAGCCACTCGAGGGTTAAGTGGCTGACTGCATGGGTTAATGGCTTGATGGGCGAAGAAGAGCAGCTCTTTTATGCTTAGGCCCAGCATGTGAAAATGGGTCAAAAACGTGACTCTTCAGCGATAAGAATGGGGCTCAAAGGCGGGGGTGAGAGGTCAGGCTCTTCAAGCCGCACACACCCCTTCTTTTTACAAAACCAAAAAAAAAAACATGATCCCACAAAATGGCAGTGCCTTCATTTTGCCTTTTTTATTGCTTAACCTCCCCCACAAAAAACACCCTGCTAATCATTTTATTTTTATGTCCTGCGTTTGTTGTCTTCCTTCAATTAAATTTAATTGATTTACATTTTGGGTTTTCTATTAAACCGGGATTCATTCCCGCTGATTAGCACATTTTTATTGGCTAATAATGAGCTGAGTGCGTTCGTGGTTATTGAACTTTTAATTAAATTAATAATATTTATTGTTTGCAATGCTTTTATTACTCTCAGGGATGGAAATTCAATTAAATGAGAGTCTGTGATTTTAGTATTATTTCTGTTGGGTATATTTAAGTCAGGTTTTTGTTTGTTTTAAAATCTAGTTAATATTCAATACCTTCTGAAAGTTCTCTATATTTTTTCCGACATTTGGTTTTCTTGCTGAGTCAAGTATTAATCTTTTTGTTAAGCTTTTTAATTTGTATTACCATATTTCAACTCATTGTAGAAAACCTAGCTAGTATTTGACTTTAATTTTGTTTATGATAAATATGTTTAAATATAACTCTTTTTCTCCCATTTAAAAGTTGAAAACCTTTTAATTTGGCTTTTCTTTTCCAGTTATTGGATGGTTTTTCTTAAACATGTGTGTGGTTTCCTCGCCATATTTGGGTCACTTTATCAGCGGAAGTTTCTCCTTTTCCATCTCTTCGACTTTTGCCTCTTCAACTTCCGCTTTTAAGTCGCTTTTTCGCCCATTTTCCTAGCCTTGTTTTTTGTTTTGTTTTTGTTTTTGTTGGTGGAGGAGGACCTTGTTCCGTATTGTGTGTAATATTTTGATGTTTTATGCTTTATTGCACTGGCTTTTTGTTTAATTGAAAGTGCTTTCTGTGGTTGTTGGGGGCGAGGGGGTTTTTAGAACCTACAACAACCATTATGCCATTTTATTGCCTGCCACACACACACACACACACACTCGCCTGCAAGCGGAGGAAAAAAAGAACAACAACAAGACCAAACTCGGCCTACACACCCATTTCGCATATGTGTGACGTAGTCAAAGAGCGAGAAGGGGAGAATGAGGGATAGCGGGAGGCAGGAGATAGGGAGATAGGGAGGAGAGCGTGTGAAAGAGATGGGGCATTGGGGGGCCTGTTGCGACCCAAAAGGGAAAACAACCGTTAATTAAGACTATTGTAAATTTTTAGCACTTTTCCGTGCTGTTTTTTTGTTTTTTTTTTTGTTGTTGCACTTCGCGCACTTTCTGTAGAAAAAAAAACATCACACACTGGTAAAAAAAAGAGGCAGCAACAACAGCAGCAGCTTATAGAATATTTTTGTTAAATCAACAAAAAAGAAAGAAAAGAGAGAGAGATAGAGAGAGAAAAAGAGAGGGAGCGTAGATATCGCGAATAGCTGAAAAGGAATTTGGCACACGCGTCGCACATTTACCGTTGCGATTTACCGTTGTACCACACACTGCTTCCTCTTACTTAGCTGCCGCTGCTGCTGCTGCTGCGTTTTTCGGTGTTTTTTGTTGTTGTATTTTTGTACTATTTGCTACTGCTTAATCAGGACACGTTTCTAATGCGTAAAACGGGTGGAAAAAGAGCGAAGAAAATAGGAGAAGGAAGCGAAGAAAACGAAGAAAACGAAGTAGAACTCAACTCGACGGAGGCGGCGCCCTTGCAACTGCTTGCTGCTCTGCTTGCGACTGCGACTGTGGCTGCTGCTTGCGATTTTGCGACTGCTGCTGCTTAGCAGCTGCTGCTGTGGCTTCTCTGCTGCGCCGCTGCTGCTGCTAGTGCTGCTGCTTTTACTGCGTCGTCTCCTCTCGCGAATGCGAATGCCATGCGATGCGTGCGATGATGATGAGGGGCCAAGGAAGCTGCGGCGGAGGAGCAAAGCAGAGCGTGGCACATGATTAAAAAGCTAACGGGAACACACGCAGCAGCAGCTCCACGAAAGAGCGCATGGCGCCGCAAGAGAGCGCGAGAGAGAGCCGCAAGCAGTGCTGCCAGGATTTTCAGAAGGAAAAGCTGTTTTTAAGCCAAGTTAATAGTTCTTTTCACGCTAATACTTATGTCCTGATAATCTTTTTAATAACTAATTAATTAATTAATTAAGTGCCGGACTTTTCGAAGAAAGGAGCTGATCTGATCAAAGGCTTATAAAAGGAAAGCCTTTAAAAATTATTCGCAGAAAAAGCTGAACAAAAATTGGCTTATAAAAAGAATAAACAATAAACTTATTAAATAAATGTGATTTTCCAGCACCTTTGTGGCTTGTACTCTTTACGGCTCAGTTTTCAGCCATTATCCTTTTCTAGAAGCTAGATCCTACGAGTAAAAGCTGAAGTGTCAGCACCAATGCTCCAGTTGCCGGTTAGCTAAGAATTCAAACGAAAAGCTCTTTAAAGCTAAACAGCTGATAGAGCTTGCTCCAAGAACGAAAGCTTAGTTTGTTTAACACAAAAAGAGAACGAGCGATCAGCAGTGAAAAGCTTTCACAATCATTAAACAATATTATTAATAACTATTCGAAAATAGTATGACAAACACAGAAATAAAATCCAGTTAACAATACAAGCTTTCAGGCAATTTAAGTTTGATTTTAAGGATATAATATTAGCCGTAAGACATGAAGTAAAACACCTAAAGTTATATATTTTCTATGGCACTGCTATATATAACTTATTTATGTTTGTTTTCGCTTTATCTCTGCCCATGTGTGTGTGCGATTTTTGGGGGCACGTTGGCCAGACCCAAAAGTCAGATAATGGCCGTATCAGCGGAGATAAGCCCCGAAAAACGCTGGCCATAAATTATTAATTAGAACGAAGTACCGAAATACGAAATCCGTAAATTGAATGTTGAAATGTGTCATTTAAATTCGTTAATTCCACCTATCGGAAAATCGGGATATGGGGGCAGTAACACGAACTATTTGCCTGCCAGTATTTGCTTACGTTTTTTCGCACACGCATTCGCGGACTCACGCGATAAGGTTAAATATAGTACAGACACATGTGTGCTAAGCATACAAACGTGCTTACATAAATACAGGGATACAGAGAAAGAAAAGTCATAGCAGTATCATACTAAAATGTTCGAAAATCATTGTTGTTCTGATTAAAGGTGAAACTTTCTTCTCCTTCCCTTAATATAGTAAATATTCAGATTTGGAGAAACATTTGTTTAGCGTATCAACTCCCTAAAACACTATTTTTATACCCGGTACCCATAGGGTACAAGGGTATTATGGGTTAGTGCCAACCGAGAATGTATATAACAGGCAGAAGGAGGCATCTCCGACCCCATAAAGTATATATATTCTTGATCAGCCGAGTCGATTTAGCCATGTCCGTCTGTTCGTCTGTCCGTCCGTATGAAACAACAGATCTCAGAGACTATAAGAGCTAGAGTTACCAAATTTGGTGACAACATTGAAATCTGTTGCACGCAGATCAAGTTTGTTTTAAAATTTGGCCACGCCCTTTTGCGCCCTCAGAAATCATAAAAAACGTAAAATAAGCTATACTCGTTATTATCGGGTTAAAGTTAATAGATACAATATATGAATAAAATAGAGCGGACGGTTCCTGAAAATTTCAGTAAAATCGGATGATAAACATGGGAGATACTAGCAATAAGGTTAGAATTTTAACACACCGCCCTAAGGCACTGCTGTTGCAAGCTGTAGCCGACAGGTGGCGCATTCGAGCCTTGACCGTGCGATATAATGGCTCCAACTGCAGAAAAAATGACAAAAGAATATAGCAAGAAATGACAAAAAATAACATAATTCATTTTTTGACGCCGATCAAGCGGGTTTTTATGTGTTCCTATAAAATGCATCATTCATATTTAAGTATGACATTAAATTGTTTAGGACGGGAGCTAATTCGAGAGGCGATTTATTTTAAGAAGTATCGAAGTAGACTATTATAATGTATGTACAATTTTAAATTGCCTTTTAGTGTGAAGCGCAAACGTTTAGGTACCGGGTATCTCACAGTCGAGCACAGTCGACTGTAGCTTTCTTACTTGTTACTATTTAATCCTGTAAAATAAAATATCAAAATATAATTTAATTAAATCAAATGAAGCTAGTAATATTCCTATATAATATTTAATATTATTTCAAGAGTTTCTCCCGGTGTATGCGAATCTTCGCATGCATATAAATGAACTCGGCGAGAACTGTGCTCAATTATTTAGCATGCGGCAAGTGAATGCAATTATTTGGGCCCACTCCCTGCCACCTCTTCTCCCTGATTTTCCGCCCCTCCTGCCACCCCCCCCATTTTCATTGGATTTTCACTTAATTGCAATGGTTTGTTGAACTTTTTCTCGTTATAAATACAGCAGAAAATGAAGAGGCCACTCGAGACCTTTCCCGATTTTTCGAAATCAGAAAAATCAAATCTCTGTTCTTATCGCACCTTCCTTTCTCCGTTCACCGCTCACTGTGTGACCTTGAGAAATTTGATAAAAACCGAAGGCAGGCAGGCAGAACAACTCAAAACCCAAAACGAAACTGAAACCAAAAACGAAAACGAAACCAAAAACGAAAACAAACAACAAAGTCTGAGTTGAAACTCACAAAAAACGAACCAAACATAAAGAACTCGCACACACAAGTGAAACCAGCATATGTTTGTGTGTATGTATGGTATATGTATTTGTGTAGAACTCGTTTTTTAAAATGCGTCGTGCGTTTTTTATTAGCGCTTCTTATACAAATATTTATTTATATAAAAAAATGTATAAAACTTTAGTCTTTAGCTCTAAATACAAATTAAATACGTAAGAAATGCTTAACTTAAGTATTGGCAACAAAAACACTTTGCACATCTGGAGAATATAGCAAATAATAAATGGAACATGTGCTTAGGGTTAAATAATAACTAGGTACACGGGGAAATAATGTGGGTATTTGATCTTTGTATGGTTTTTGGAACATTTTTTTTTATCAGGTATTAACACAGAAAGGAAATAGGGAAGAAGCTCCATTATTCCTCATATTTTCTCAATGAATGTTTCATTTTTAATGCTACGTACTCAGACACGCGAAAAGTGTTCCTAAGCAGTACGATAGAGTGTTCATTGCTTAGGAACACTTTTCGCGTGTCTGAGTACGAAGCTTAAGAAGAGAAAATATGGAAAATATAGGGAATGGAATAACTCTTAAAATATCTATGTTAATTATGGCTGGGCTGTCATCGTATGGTTTCGAATCACTCTTAAAATTAGCGTTAATTTTCTCTGTGTTAAAAAGGTTGTTTGGTTTTTTTTTAATTGGATTTCCAAGCACTTGTGCGGAGAAAGCTTCAAGGGTCCTCTAGTGAAGTGGCTGTTGATTATAGTTAATGACTCCGGGCTCCATTTGCAATGTCACCTTTTGGACAGAGGAGTTTCCTGGAGGTCACTACTCCCGGTCGGAGGAGTTGCCGCCACCCATCTCCTTGCCGGAAGCCTTGCACTGCAGGCAATAGCGATAGGAGACCGGCTCTGGGGGCTTATGGGAACCCATTCCGGTTTGGGTGGCCGCTGCAGCTGCTCCGCCCACGGAGTCGAAGGGATTCGGCTTGCTGTCCACTGGACTGATGGGGAAGTGCTGCCAGTGGGGACACGGCATCTGCTTGGGCGGATGGATGGGGAACGGCATTCTCACTGCACTCGGACTGGATCTGGCACTCGAAAAAAAATATATAAAAAACGCAGCGAAACGTAGTCTAGACTGGATCTGTGAATATGTCCCTGGTCTCGATCCGCCGATTTATCTGTATCTCTAGCTGGGGCTGTCGATGTAGCTGTCGCTTTATCTCTATCTGAAGTCACTGCCGCTCTGTTCGAAGTCTCGATGCGAACTGTGCGGATTGCTAGAAGCGACGCCGCAACGTCAACGACCAAAACAAAAAACAAAAACAAGCCAAGCCAAGCACAAAGAGAGACGGCGAGTGCCAGGCGGGCAGAGTCGACCGGCAAATACCCTACAACTTATAGATATAAAACAGTGGTCGGCACCAGTACAGTCAAATGCCAACATTGCATTTGTATGAGTGAAAATTGAACACTCTAAGGCTAGATATGAAAAAACAAAAAGCTAAAATATATTGTAATGAGGCAAAAAAGTAGCTATAACCTAAAAAATGAGCTATTTAACGCTAAAAAAGGCTAAATCTAGCCACACAATTACAATTTGTCTGCACTGATTCTTCTGTTCTCTTTTGTGCATACTGTGCGGGATCAGCAGCGACGCCAACTAAGAAAAATCCAATCCCGCGGGATAGGGCCTTGCCGACCACTGATATAAATTTATATATTTTTGGGGAAGAAATTTATATAATAAATACCATTTATTAAGTCTAGTTATGATAAGTATTTATTGATTAGTTACCAACACAAAAACTAAAGTAAGTAAAATATTTTATGTATTATTTTTAATTCATAATTTTATTTAATATTTATTTCTTTAAGATTTCTAGGGTATTTCAAGAACAACTTGGAAGGACTTCCAACATCTGTGAAACCAAAGGCATTGCCATCCAACAAGAAGCACATGTACACAAGAAGCACGTATACCTACGCACTCACACACACACACTTAGCTGCCGCGGCGGGCTCGTCTAGTCAACAAAGAAGCAGCAACAACAGCGAGTAATGACAACAGAGAACACACAAAGAGGCAGGGAGAATGAACGAGAGCAGACGAGAGACCGGTCTGAGAGTGAGTATCAACTTTATCGCTCTCTCTCATTCTCACTCTCACTTCCACTCTCAGTTGGCGGGGTGGACGGCGAGTGGGTGGTGAATGCAGTTGTCGCTTTGGCACTCCTTCGTTTTATGGTTCCACGTCCATTCCCACCGCCATCCCGTTACTCGCCCATGCCAAGAGATCTTATGCTGCGAAGGGAAAAATCGGACTTTGCCCGTCAATCGTTGTTAACCCCCTGAGGACTCAGGGGACTGATCTGTCAAGGAATATTTCTTTGTTAAAGACCATTAAATATACGTTAAAAATTTATTGCACTTGGGGCTGTCCATATATTACGTAATCACGATTTTGATGATATGTAATCAAGAGTAATCATTGGAGAAACCCCCTCCCCTATGATTACGTAATCATAAACATTTAGTTCCTCCATAAATTCATAAAAATAATTTTGCTTAAACATATATTTTGATATAAAATGATTACGTAATCATTGTCCAATAACCCCCCCTCCCCATATAATCAAACATAATCATTTCGCTGACCCCCTCCCCCCCTATAGGTGATTACTTAATATATGGACAGTCCCTTTCTTGTAGTGAAAATTACGAGTCTTTCTTTCCGATCTACAACATATTTTCCTTGTTATATATTTTACTGATCAAGCTTGGCAGTTATTTTTTATTTATTATCTGCATCCACATATCTAAAAATTAAAGTTTTTGCAATTAAAATGTTTAAGAAAATAAATAAAATGATTTACAGTGAGCTAAAACTGAACGAAATATTAAATTAACTAAAATCTAAAGAAATGTCAAAACTATAATTTCAGATAACAAACCGGTTTTAGTTTTATCCAATGGGTTAAGGAGGGTTAATCGAATGGGGGTCAGGGATGGGGCTGAAGTGGATGATTGGCGAACTGTCGCGACGGATTCCCTTTCCGGGTTCTCGAATCGCCGGCGAATGTTGTTAACCTCTCACTGCGTGCTTTGTGTTCGCCGTTCGCCTTTTGTGCAAGTTCTTCATTAAGTATACGCACCGTTGGCCGGAGTGCGGTCGCGTCTGCTTTAGTGCTTGTGTAAGTATCTGTATCTGCATTTGCATCTATATTGGTTGCTCATTAATTGAGCTCGACAACAGCTTGAAGTGTCTTGTGAGACAAATGTATCTATATCTGCAAGTGCAATCAATGAGGGTGGCCGTCGGGGGATACTTGTTGTAGTCAGACCAACTATGCATAAATTATCAGTGAACTGTGCGATAAAAGATATTTACGGAATGAAAGGAGAAAGCTTGGCAACCATGGTAGTTTCTAATGGGTTTTGGCTCAAGCGAAACTTAAATGTTTTGAAGTTCAATGGAGAATTGTGTGTACCTTTAAAATAAATAAAAGTATAATGGTCCTTTCTTTTTGGCGGCTAGAAAATAAAGAAATCCTAGCTTGGCATTTTTTTAAAACAATTTAAAATACTTTACTGAAATATATTATTGGAAAAATAGTAAGTTCGGTAAGTTCTGCAATTTTTTAAAGGCTTAAACTTCCCAAAATAATTATAAATAAGCATTGATTTCAAAGAAAAATTCCTGTTTATAAGTTAATTATTAGATCTTTATTAAACTTATGATTTAGGCAAAATACAATTGTCATTTCCAGCAGCTCAGGGACTGCCTTCGATGAATGCATTTACGTATGCACTACAATCAAGATTTTGCATTTACAAATTTCCATTCGAATTTGGGATAATGACGACGCTATGTCCTCCGATAAATCTAGACGACGCGTGTCTCTAATTTGATCTAACAAAAAAAAAATGGTGGTGTAAAGTCTAAACGTATGCCTAGTTTCGATTTCGATATCGATTTATTTCAGTGTTTTTTAATGGGTTTCCTTTTGTATTATTTGCTTGGGAGTTTTAATTAGTTTTAATTAAGTTTGATATTATATCGTTTCGTTAAAATGTTTCATTAAAATTCTCAGCTCTCACATTCGTGCCTTGGCTTAAGTTATTATTATTTTAATTTTTTACTTCTGTTAGATCACTTTACACAGCACGGGCTGCGTATGTTACAATTATTAATTATTAATAGAAAAAAAAAACAATTAAATAATTTCTACAATTCATTTTTCATGCGATGCTGCTGCTGGTGTGTGTTGTGGTTGCTTACGTCTATGGATTACAGTTATAAATATAATTATAAATATGATTATTGTTGGTATTGTTTGTGTGTATATAAAAAACCTTTACACTTGTTAAAAATTAAATTACCATCCGCTCAGCACGTGCCATTGTATAATTACTTTATTTTAACAATTGCCTACGTTTTATTTGATTTAGTTAAATACAAATATATATTTATTAATCATATTCTCATACAAGTACGCATATATATTTAATTTACTTTCGTTTCGTTTCGCTTGATGTTTTTTTCGCCTCATTACGTAAAGTGAGCTAGCTCCTATATTAGATTTATGCTTATGGATAAATATTTAGGCTACAAAGTAAACAATATTGTGTAAGAATATATTTTATATATACCATATATTTGTATAAATATCAATTCGATTTTCGTCTGCCTTCATTTTGCGAGGAAAGTTAAGAAGTTATTTACAAAACGAAAGTGCCTAAAGATTCGAATTGGAAATCAGCAATCAGCAGAGTAGTGTGTCTGTGTCTAGAGGTATCTAGTAACGAAGTGCTTGTATCTATATGGAGAGTTTTGTCGCGAGATCCGCGAGATAGAATGCTTCAGAGATACGTAGAGTCACGCAAGCTGGCTAGTTAGTGTGAGAAAGAGCCTTGTGAACGAACGCAAGGAAAATCATAATTAGAACACCTGAGTTTTACATTTTACACACACTTATGTATCGTATCCGTATATATCAACCATCAATATCGTGAGTAATATCAATAGTGTTTCTTCTCTAAGCCCTACATCATGGAAATTGAGGTCGCACCTCCTCCTCGCCTCCTCCTCTGTCAAATATTTGGATTATTTGTATTATTTTAAGAGTTGGAAAATCAAAAAAGATAGAGAGTTTTTTGAGAATCTTGTGCAAACAGTTAAGAGTTAAGAACTAAACTACGATATATCCGTTTTTGGCTTCCTACATATATACTCTTGTATGTGCAAGCTTTATAAATATGTTACATTGAAAGTTTCCCGCTGAGATTACAATATATCAATCCTCATACATCATCACGTGTAAAGCTACCTAAAAACTTATACAACAAAAAAAAAGGGGGGTTGGGAGTGTAGTGTGTAGTTCTACACGCGTCTAAGTATGCCAATATCGCGAGCTAAGTAAGGTAGCGAGGCCCGCTTACGAGGCATTCGAGGCCGGCAGCGTTACGGGCGCCTGCCTGTAGTACGCGTTCGCCCCCTTGATGGGCAGCGGATGGGCCTCCGTGTTGAACACCCACTCGTCTAGAGGCAGCACCGAGTCGTCCGAGAACAGCAAGTACAGGTACTGCCAGGATCAGGAAATACTGAATTAATATCATCTTAAAAATATATCCTCTAATTCCACTCACCTTCAGCGTCTCGGCAAGGAAGAAGCTTTGCTGGACATCGTCCTTTTGCGGCTCCTGCTGGTAGACATTGCGCAGGCCACAGTAGCCATGGGCCGTGCGGCAGTGCTTCTCCAGGGCCAGGACCGCCTCCCAGCCCCAGTCCCGGTACTTCTGGTCGTGTGTCAGACGCCACAGCACAAAGTAGCTCTCAAAGGTCTCCGGTCGCAGGATATAGTACTTCTCCTGCGATCGCAGGGCCCGAGCCTCCACAGCGTCGCTGAATCTGTATAAGGAATTATTAGTATTAAAATCCTTAGGGTTTTGTGATGAAAGGACTTACCGGAAGGCCTCGGGTCCCAGCTGGGTGGGCGCTCTTATGTAGCTCTCATGGCAGGTGTTTGTGATGCCCTTACCCACTTCCATGTACTTGTCCGTATAATCATTTTGCCTGGTAGCAGCTCCCAAGGCAAAAAGGCCGCCTAAAAAATAAATTTAGTATTAAGTATTATGTTAGTATTATTTTAGTATTATTTTAGTATTATTTTAGTATTATTACACAAAGACTCCAAAAGAAAGCTCAGGGAAATTCCTGAAATCTAAATTCCAATCATAACTCACCCGAAAAACAAGCCAAGTGATCCATCTTGTGCTCCAGCCTATCGAACTTGAGATCAGAGACATAGGTCAGTCCTCCAGGGCTGGTTCGCACCATCTTGTCCAAAATGGCCAGCATGGCTTCGTCGAACATCTCGCGTGCCTCCTCGTCCGTTTGGCCCGACTGCAGCCAGGCCTTCAGCAAGTACTCGTAGTAACTGTCACCCAAGGCGCCCAGGGACATGTGAACTAAGTAAAATAAACTTAATAAAAGTAACTCCTTAAATAAGAAAAAACCACAAACTTACGCTGTCCCCATTTCCCTGTCTTAGGATTCAAGAAGTTCGGATACAGGCCCTTGGGCTTCTCGATCTCCTTTAGCACCTGACGAATGGTCTGCACCCGTTCCCGGTACAGCGGATTCCCTGTGATGTCGCTCAGGTAGGCGAACTCCAGATGCAGGGTGCCGAACTCGGACAGGATCGAGCTCCCACCCGAGGCCCAGCCATAGTTCTTGGCCACACCCGACTTGGTGTTGACCAGGGCATAGGGAATGCCCGTGGGCGTTTGGAAGGCTGGCAGCAGCTTGTCGGCAATGTGCTGGGCCCGCTCCTTGTACAGCGGATCCCCGGTGAAGGCGTACAGGGTCAGCATGCCGCCCACAAACCGAATGTTCGTCTCGAAGACACTCAGCTCGGCACTGATGTTGTCCAGCGAGAACTTGCGCTCGATCCAGTCGCGACCCTCGCGATACTCCTTCTCCAGGCCCATAATATACAGGGTATCCAGACCGTCCACAATGGTGGCGCCCAGATCGTAGGATCCAAAGATGCTGCCCGAATGGGGACGCTGCGACAAAGGACGCAGCTCGTTCTTGCCCCACGCGTACAGCTTGTAGTTGTGCCACGCGTGCTCCATCATCTGAAAGGATTAAAAAATATGGAATATAATTAAAAATATTGTTTAGATATTAGTTATTTATATGCCAAGCCCTTGAATTAATCAGACAGAGCTTTGGCTTTATAAATACATAGAAATTAAAACTAATCCCAGGTATTCAACGTCAAGGACCAAGTGCAATCCTTTTGTGCATATTCACCGCCTCTGTTCATGATCACAAATACAATATATGCAGTGTGCAGTATGCAGTATGCAGATTTCTGCACATTTCCACGTTATTTCTATATTTACTCGCCGTTTAATGTTTGGCCTTCAGTGAAATTCGTTTCATATTTAGTTTCTCGCTTTCAACGCGGCTTGAAATGTTTGCATACGTCAGAGTGCCTACTCTGTGTGTCTGTGTGTCTCTATGTGTGTGTGTCTGCGTTGATTTTCCTTTTTTAATTTCTTTCTGTTGGTCCTGCTTCAATTGAATATCGCCCACACACACACACACCTACACACACACCCACAATACACACACAATCCGCGCACCTGAAAAGTCACGTAGCTGGCGGTAGCCGCAGAAATGTTAATGAAATGGACAGCGGAAAATCTTTTTCATTCGCAATACCCTCTCGGAAGCCATATAAAGTGAGTGATAAGCTCGGAAAAATTAGAGTTTTTAACTGACAATAGCATTTTTCCATATTTTATTTATTAAATTATTTGAAAAATATAACAAAAAGGTAAGTGAATACACCCATTAATATAAAAAACAGTAAACAATTAAGGTATCAACTATTTAAAGTTATATTTCACCAAATAAAATATTATAAAAGGAATTACTAAAATATTGTAGGTAATCTAAGTATATTTACTGCTTAAAAAATAAAAATTCATTTAAGAAAATATGGAAAATACATTAAATACAAATGTTTCTTTCAAGGGAACTTCCCTTTTTCGTTCTGAACTTTTTACTGAGGCTTTGGCTCTCCATATTCTCTTTTTTTTGTAGCTTCCATTTGGCTTAGTGCAAGTATTTGGTTATGCACCTGTGTGCGAGTGGGTGTGCGTGTGTGTGCTCTTGCGTTGGTGTGGCCTCTGCAGAACTGCTTTGCATTTTGCCATGTACATCCGCTCACACACACACGAGCGCGCACACATAGCATAATTTGGCATTGCATACTTTCGAGAGGCGCTCTTGTTAAACTCTCCGCCGCCCCCTCTTCGGTGTGGGTTTCATTTTTGGGTGTTTTTCCCTTCTTTTTGAATACCCGGTACTTGTGGCGGGGAAGGGTGTACCGGGTTAGAGGTAACAGGAAGGATTTTGAGGGGTTTTAAAATTAAATGCTTGGGATCATTTCTAAAAAGGTCACACTGACACATGGAAATGCCATGTTGGATCATTTCTAAAAAGGTTTAAGGTCACACTGACACAGGTAGATGTCATGTAAATATCAAGAACATTAATCGTACATTCAAAATTAAAGTGCTTTGTTTTTAATTAAGTTCCTTGAACACCCAAAATCTTTAAGGTCTTAAAATTTTACCTTTCAGAAAACCGCATCCTTAAGAACCTACATTGTATGTAGATAACATGTAGAAGTTGTTATGGATACCATGTAAAACCTGGGTATATTCACGTTCGAGTTAGCTTTCTTGACTGTTTTTGCTGCAAAAATTAAATTACGACCACACGACAAAGCACTCAGCATGGTCCTTTGCCCACACCACACACCCCAACCCCCACACTGCCTCCTCCTTGTCATGTTTGCTTTTGTTCGACGAAGGCGAAGGCAAAAAGGAGCAAGGAGGCACCGAACGGATGCCAGAGAGGGCTGAACAAATATTAACAATTTTCCCGGTAATTAATTAAAGTCCAACGCGTTGACATAACCCACTGCTACTGTAACAATCCTGAACGCCACCCCAAACCCTAAACGTAAGACCCCCCACTTAACCCATTAAATGCTTAAGGTCAAATCATGCAAAGCTGGAATTTCGCCTCAGTCGAAGGTTAATGGGTTAAGTAGGGGATTAAGTATATGCAAATTTAATCAATTAATTTCTTCATTTAATTGTATAAATCTCGGGGAAATATTCTTGCTAATTAAAAGTGGATAAATTTGATTGATAAATTAATAAATATTCACTTCTTAAAGCCTCTTATCATGTACATCTTATTATTATGTATAATTTATTTATTTATTTATTAACCATTTATTTTTTTGTTTACCATTTTTATCTTGATCATTTTTGAGCCTAATTAGCAGCCTTTTATTTGCAAATTAAACTCTTAGCGGACAGCGGAACAGCCGAAAAGCTTTCATCCCACGACACGCCCCCTTGTGGCGCCCACAAGCTCCGGAAAACCTCAAAGCCGGTGGTCAGCCGGAGACAGGGCAGATAAACAAATGAGAGAGAGAGAGAGACAGGAATGAGGAACGGCTGTCAGTGAATTAAAAGTCGAAATGTTTACAACCCGCAAAAACACTTTAAATGGATTACAACAGCTGCCAGAAAGTGTGAGGCAGGGTACAGGCACACAGGACAGGGACTGCAAGGATAAGGCAATCGAAGAACGAAGGACGAAGGACAGAGGTCAGCCCGGCGGCGAAACGGAGGCAACTTTCGGACTCTGTTTCTTTTCTGATTTTCTGGGATTTAATGAGCCGCAGCTCAGATTGATGGATGACAAGCAGGAATGCCAAGAGCGAAGCGAGACTGGACATAAACGGAATTAAATAACATTTTTCCAGGGAAAAATGATCGAAGAACAAGGTAAGTAGTTAAAGGTTTATTTACATAATATAAATATAAAATATTTTATGCGACTTGCCACGCATGCTACTTAATAAACCCACATTTTTGCATCTATCGATCTTTTGCCAAATTTATGACTTTTGCAATTGGTGACCCCGAGAATTTCCTCGGTGGCCCTGACCTTTAAAGTTCATTGCTTTTGTATTTGAAGCCAAAAACCATAAGATGAATGACTTTATACGCATAAGCTTGAGATATTTATCTGTCATTGATAAAGCATTTCATATTTGTTTGAATTTAAAATGATAATGAATGGAATTATTGCGAGAATTTTATATTTAATCATGTCCTAGCTGTATTTTCTTTTTATATTAAGTGAAAGCATTTCAAATGTTCATTTTCCCTTATTAATATCTTACTTACTTATCCAAAGCTTTAAGCCCTGCCAACTTTCAAACTAAACTGGTAACTAAGCACTCGGAAAAAGTGAAGAGAAATCTCGAAATCATCAAGTCGACTAATTTACGGAAATTGCTTGATGGATTTGACTGATTGATTGAATAATTTTCGTATTCTTGTGGCGCCCACACGCTCATCCATTTCAGCAAACATACAGCCTGTGTGTGTGTGAGTGTGTTTGGATGTCTTCATTAAGGATCAAGTTATATCCTGGCAATGTGCAAACGTCGGACAAAACGTGCCACAGGCGGAGGAATGTCAGCCTCAAATGGATGTGCGTGAGTGTGACATCGCCGTGGAGGTACAGTGAGTCCTGCTAAAAATAAACAACTAACAAAGGGAGTCCTTGAGACTTATAAATTATAAGGGAATGAATAAATACAAAAATATTAAATACACATAAAATATAATATTTATAAGTTCTTATTTGAAAGAGTCACTCACTGAGTTCTCACTGTACTTGAGCGTATGTGTTTTTGTGCATTGGTATGTTGGTACATAATTTCCGCAATGGAATGTCCCAGCTTGGGGAGAGCGCCACAGAGACAGAGATAGCAAGGGAATGTTAGACAGAGTGAGAGACACTCGTCATATGTCACAATGTGTCCGCATCCCACAAGGCAGGTGTATGTGTCAGATCTACACCGTAAATAAAATTATATTGAACGCTCTTATAAACATTAATGTAAAAGATTTATTTTTTAAAAAGCTTTTCCCACTTTCGTATCGCTAAATAATTTTTTTATCATTAAAATTTTTAACTTCTCTGCCTGTTTTTTAGCTTAAAATTCAAAAAAAAACATTTTTGTGCTCACAGCTATACATTTTTACTTCAATTTACAAAAAAAAAAAATTGTTGATGGATTTTGGAATGAAAAAAATTATGTACAAAATAAAATTTACATCTAAATTATAATACTTACATAAATATATATAAAACTATATAAATAAATATATAAAAAAAAAGGTGATGATGGTTTTTGAAGGGCATAATTCGTGTTCAGATCAAAATTTACATGGATTTTTTTCAATACCGTGGTATTATTTATTATGCACATCGTGCAACGAAAAATAAATATTTTAAGGATTTTGAGGTGCAAAATTCGTGTTCCCATCAAAATTTATCATTGCATTTTCGCAGTTTCTTCCTATTATTTTCCCCTGTGCACACTGATTGCTCTACACTGAAAAATTTCGTGTGATGTCCTACACGTCTAGCTGGAGTTTGACTTGGTGTTGGAGCCAGAGTCTCAGGCTGAGGCCGAGGCTGAGGCTGAGCCTGCCTTTGAGTTTGAGGCATGCCACAGCTGAAATGTTGGCACTCGCTGGAATTGTTTTTCGTCAGCCGCTGGCACGTGACTTTCGTCATTCACTTGATGGCATTTCATTTGAGTCGTGTTCCCGCTTTTAAAAGCCCGAGAAGAACAAGATAACCCAGCTCACTGTCCGTCTCCTTCACCGATTTTCCCCTACCGCGAGCGACGATTCCATCCATCCGACATCTCCCTCCATCTAACTTTAATGACAGTCCCTTGAGGACTCAGCGATTTACGAGCGCAATCTTAACAGCCAAAAAATGAAAAGTTGGAAATTGCAGAAAAGGGACAGAAAGAGTAAACGAGAGAGAGAGAGCGCTAAATTTAGAAAGGGAGCAAGCGATGGCCGTCCATAATTGAATAATCCAAGATATTTTGAATGCAACTTTTCAGCACAAAGTTTTTATCCGTTCCACATACAACAAAGGAGATAAAAAAGTACAACGAAAATACCGAAAAAATACCATAAAGGAGTAAGTTGAAAATTGTTTGTGAAAATATGCAAGCACACACACACACACACACAAACTCAACTTCCTTGGCAGCAGAAAAGTTTAACCAGAAACTCTGCCAAAAGAAAAATAATTTGCTTAAGGCCATAAAATAATGCAAAAGACAACGCTTTCGCCATTCTGCTTTCTCTCTCTTAGCCAATCTAGTTATCTATTCACTTTCCCCAGCGTCGCTTAATCTCAAAGAATATATATATTTAAGCAAATCACAGATTTTTGACTTGAGTAACTCGATGCTAAGGTACCCTTTAAAATACCATATCTCTCAGAGTGCAGCTAAGAAACTTATACTCTCGTTCGCTACTGAACATAGCTTATAAGATGCTTTGTTGCTGCTTTGCTTGTACATTGCAGGCAAAGCGTGGAAAAGGGAGCAGGAAAAATATAAATAAATGCTTAAAAGATCTTTCCGAAAAGAAAGCGGTCTTAAGAAAGCTTTGCTTTTTGAATTTATAGTATAAAGACTTTTCCTTTTTGAATTTATAGTATTAAGACTTATTAAGTCAGTACTTTTAAGTATTTTTAATATTAAGACTTGCTTAGAGGTATTAAACTTAATAAATCTAGTTTGCTCTGTTTTAAAGATTACTTTTAATTCAATTATTTCTCCACTCCATCAACTCCTATAGCCTTGGGCCAGGAAACCCTCCCAACTATTTACCATCTCCAGGGTACGTTTTTTGGGGGAAAACAATCTAACTATTTGCATTAAGGTGCCGGCGGCTGCTGTGACTGTGTGGGCGTGTATTCGGTCAGGGAAGGGGGCGTGGCCGCATAACAAAATATGAACTCAAGTTTTCTTCCCCCCGAAAACCCACCATAAACCAGATAAGAAAAAAGAAAAGCGGCAAAGGGGCGACCGCTTCGCTGATGACAGAACAAAGACCCAAAGAGAAAACTATTAAGAATTCTCTAACCGAGAAGGGGGAACTGGAAAATATTTTTATTTTCACCGAAAAGTTAAAAGAAAAATCTAGGGAAATGCCGTTTGTTTTTTAATTCGTTAACTTTTGGGCTTAACCCCGCCGCTTTATGCTGCTGCTGCACATTTCCCAAGCTGTATTGTTCTGTGTGTTTCCATCTTGACTTTTTCTCTTTTCTTTTCTGCAGGCGCGACCCTGTGCTATTGACAATGAAACTGGTCAAAACGGTCAAAATGCTGGGAAAACATGGCCAACAAGGCAGCTACCAATACCAATGCCAATTTCCAATACACACGACCAGCCACTGATCCAAATGAAGGACAACGGCAGCAGGGAACTGGGTGAGTGTCAGTGCTGCTGATGTTTGCCCTTCTCATTGGATTTGGTTTCAAACTGGCCAGGGCATAGTGGTTGAAATGGGGAAAGTGTTGGTTAAAATTTTAATTTTCAGGGAAGACTAATTAATTTTTGAAGACTTATAAAGGCGGCAAGAAAGAGAAAAGTATATTCACTTAAATACTAACTGCTAATGGAATTATTATTGGTATTAGGTGATTTCTTAAGATTTGAGGGTTTTTTGATATAAAATAATATTGAAATAATAGGAATTAGTATCGGTAATATAGGTATTAATTAATGTTTGGACATTTTAAGGAGTTTGTGGCTCAAAATATTATTTAAATTTCCACTGACAACCTTTTAGTCACTGTCGCAGGCTTTGGTATTTGTATTTGCTTTCCTCCGTGCTGTCGTGTTCCCACTTGGCCATTTTTGGGGGCCAGCTCTTTCCTCATTTTCCCCCCTGGTATTTCCCATTAGCCCCCCACCTTGAACAAGGGGCTCAGTTGTCTGCGCTTTGGCTTTTCAATGCGTCGTTCGATTGGTTCTGTGTACTTTCCCCGCACTTTTCACTTTCCACTCCCGAGCCCAGAGCCCGGAGCCCGGCGGTGTTCCTTTCGTTTTCTCGTTGTAATTTGCATGGCCAATGAACGGGCGCAAAAGTGGGTGTGGGTGCTGGGTGTGTAGTGTAGTGTGTGTTTTTGTGTGTACATTGGACTTTTGGGAGGTTTCACCGGGGACGGAGAGAGATTAGCCGAAGGGGGGGAGGAACACAATTCGATTATTAGCTGCCGACATGTGTAGAACACGAAAAGCAAAACAAGCCAACGACAAATGGGCAAAACAAACCAAGTGAAAAGAAACGGATGGCAGGAAAGAAGAAAAGGAGGAAAGCGGGAAAGCAGGAAAGATGGAGAGCAAAAGGCGGGAAAATGGCCTAAGAGGGAAATTCCCCGCCAAGGCTAAAGCTCTTCAAGTGAAAATTCTGAACTTGAAATGGTCGAGGAGGAGGGTTTAAAGAGCTGGAATTATTTTACAATGTCTTGAGGGTTGTAAATATAATGAATTTTGAGTTTTCAGGGGGAATTTTTAATAGGTAACTTGTTTTTATAGTTGAAAAAATATTTAAATAATTTTTAAATATTCTTGAATAAACTCCACATTCAAATAAAGTTCCCTGTAAAATATTTCACCCTATTATATGCATACATACTTGAAGAACGTGGCATTATTTACCCCTTAGACATATGTACTTAGGTTTACCATTCCAACCATCCATCTGAAGGACGTCGTATCATCAATTCCGAGTTAACTCACCTGCAATGGGAAATAATCGGAAAAGAACAATGAATAAAACATCACAGGGAAGCGGCAAGCGAGGCGATGAAGTAAAAGGCCACGACGAGCAGAAACAAGAAAGTTAAATTGCAACAGATTGTTTTTCCTCCGGTTTCCCGTTTCCCATTTCCCATTTACCATTCTCCCAGTTCTCTCACCGAGGAAAATTGCAATGCTTAAGCTGCTTTTCAACATAAATGTCTTCATCTTCTGCATTTCAACCCCCTCTCGGGCAGCTTTTCCAGGTAATCGCAATCAGTCGACCGAATGTATTCACATTCACCTGCAATATTTGCACTTCCACCCCCCTTTCGTTCGGTTCACAAATGGCAATCATTGTCTCTGATATCTCTCAGGCAGGTGAATGAAAATTCAGTCAATAGAATCCCATTTGATTTTAGATTGTAAATCGCAGACAGAGTTATGATCCGCATTAATCAGGCTGCCAAGGGTATTGTTTTTGTTTCACTAAAACTTAATCCTCTTCACTTTGATTAACCGAGTGTGAAATGGAAACTTGGACAGCCTGAGCTTAAGTGTTTACTGGTTTCAATGTCACTCTAAGGTGGGGTTGCCAGCAGCTTAAGTTAAATTTAAGGTAAAATAACCTTAAAGCACGTTATTTTCCAGGTTCCCAAGTTATTCCCTTGAGCCAAATATATGCTCAAAGTTTAAATGGGTTAAATAATTTAAATAAATTCTCTTTGGCGTATTTTTTCTATTTTTTTCAATGTCTTTTCGCATTTTAAATCCTTCCAACTCCTCTTACTCTCAACTTATTCTCGTGTTGCAGTGGTGGCTCCCTGCAGTTGCAACTCTATACACTGGAAATATTTGTTTTAAAATATTTTGGAAGTCAATTCTGAATCAAAAATTAGTCTCAAATGAAACAACTATTTTGTAGGTATTTTATAACGTAATAAACGTGTTACATTTATATATAATTGGTATTTCCTAATTATAAATCACTTGAAATTAAGCCCAAAAGTAGGCTTCAAATTTTATTATTATTTTTGGACTCCCTTTAAAGTGATTTTAAATCCCTAGGATTTTTTTCAAGCAAGAAATGAACTTATAAACTATTATTTTCATAGCTTAATTTAATTAAATTTTGTTTGGTTTTCTTTTTTAATGTGCAGCGGCAATTACCATTAGTTTAGGCGCATAGCCTGGCTCAAGGTCTCTATCTCCTTCCAGCTGGCACGGGCTTTTGAGCAGTGAAAGCGTAAAGCAATTGCCAAAGGACAACACCCTTTGCTGCGAAAAAAAAAAGAAAGAAAGGGGCAACTATGGCCAACCACGTAATGGCAATTGTACAAGAGAAGGAGCCAAGTGAGCGTAATAAACGCCAAGATTTAGATCACATTCACTGGCTAAAAGAATGGGGGCCACCGAAGGGGGCTAAAGGTGTGCAAAAAATAGGGGGCTTTAACCCTAAAACTTAGAAAAAGTATTAAAATATTAAAAAACATAAAATTGAAATATTTTAAAAATGTTTTTATAATGGTTATACATTTCTAAAACTAAGAATAGAAATATATTAATTAATTCTTATGGATTTTAAGCTTTAACTTTAAACAAACGTATAACCCAACATTTTTCTCGCACAAGGGTTAAACCTCGTTCAAAGGGGGTACAAATGGGGGGTTTCTAAAGGGGGTGTGGCACTTGACACCCCTAGTTGCTCTTGTCGTTATTGTTGTTATTGTGTTGTATCGCCGCCACTGGTGTTTCAGAGAACGGGCTCAATATCGCCATATATCCCTGTCCTTTTATCTGCGTGTATGTGTCTGCAACTTGAACAGTGTCCTGGTACTGGTACTTCACCCCCTCACCCCTTATGCCACGTATCCTTCTGCCTGGAAATCCTTCAAGTGTTTGGTTTGAAATAAACGAGGAGGAGAGAGTTGCAATAAGGTGAAAATTCCGCATTTCATTTGAAATATTTGCCAACGGAATGGCAACGAGATGATCTAGGGCGTGATGGATAATTAATGTGTCAGTTTGCGAGTTGAAAAATGAACGAAATTTCCAGCATGACAACAGCTACCACATTTATTTTTAATATTAAAGCGTATGGGTAAATAAAGAGAAGGGTTTTTAAATACAGAAACTTTGTGGGGTTGAAAAGTTGCTTAAAATATTATTTATCAGAGTTATTCAAAAGTCACTCAAAGAAACAAATGTTTACTCATAAATAATAAATATAATAACCTAAATAAAAATAGTAAGGACTATATATTCATCACCTAGAATAAATAATCGATAGAATAACCTAAATAAAAATAGTAAGGCATATATATTCATCACCTAGAATTGTTTAGTGTGTAAATTAAAGAAACAGCTCTAAAAAATTCAATAAGAACAGACATATTCTAGTATTTGTTTCTCCCCAACAACTTCTGTTCTTATTTTCAAGAATTAAAACCCCAATTTTGTATTGCAAATAACCAAAAACATCTGCAATTCTAAAAACACATGTATTTCTATTGGAGATTTATGCAGAGCCATTTGAAAGGGACCCAAAGTTGTTTTGGGTGAGCATTTAAGGTAATCCGATTCCTGTCAGTCGCCGCCAAAAAGGTCAAGCGCTTGAAAGGGATACTACGCGCTGAGTTCACACCTTTAACCCACCTCTTCTGTTTTTTGTAACCCGACAGGCAGACGGCCTTTAACCCTTGACTCACCTTGACGACTTGGTTTCGCTTCTCGTAATCAATCAAACCGCCGGAGGAGCCATTGGTCTTGACCCCGCCGAAGGGCAAAGGTGGAGTGCCCTCCAAGGGAGAAGTCGGAGCATACTTTGTAGGGGCAGGAGTCCCTAAAGTGGCACTGGTGGATGGTGGGGGAATATCCTGTGATTTTCTCAATTGATTCTCCACAATAATTTTCGGCGTAGTATCACCAACAACAGCTGATATTTTAGGTAATTCCAATTGCTCTTGCTCCCGCTGCATGCCATTGCCAGCACCATCGTCGTCATCATCGCCACCATCCTTGGTCGAGTTGAGCTTCAGGTAAACATTCCTCGGATGATTATTCACATAGTTTAGCTCCTTGATCTGATTCTCATTGTTGCTGACACTGTCGCTGGCCACCTTCTCGTTCAATCGAATGATATTCGATAGGTTTATGTTGTTGATCAGCGTGATCCCCGTGATGACCACCAGGACGATGACAAAGCAGATCCCTGCGATCAGCAGCAAGGGTGTGGTCTTCGACGTCTTCGGACACATTCTTGTAGATTTTTTTGATTTCGTTCACTTGCTTTTGATTGGTTTCTTTAATTTTAATCTATACTCTTTGGCTTGGCATTTTTTTGGATTTGATTTTCTGTGTGAGCAGAGAGAACAGTTCCAAGGAGGTTTCTTAACAACATAATATACTGAAGAAATCATTAAAGCAAACGCTTTTCACCTCCTTAAATGTCAGTTTTTCCTACATTTTCTCCTTGTTAGAAGATACCTTTAATTCCCATTTGTATTTACAGCACTTAAAGGCATCATCGTTTCATTCTGTCTTTCCCTAAGTACTTTGCCAGAGCAGAGCAATATAAAAGTTGACAAGGTTTTATTGCATTCCTTTCGTTTTTTTTCTCCAGCTTCTCTCTTTATTTTGTTTGTTTCCCGGCAAAAACCAAAAGGACATCCTGGCTAACAGTCACTCAAAGTACAAGAATTTGCTCGAATAAAAAGAAAAGAAACAACAAATAAAATGTCTCCGAGAAGGATGAACACAACACCAGAAAAGACAAGGAGACAGAGATGCAAACTTTTTAGGTGAGAACTGGACCCGTGTAATGTCTAAGTGTTCTACGTTTTTCTCAATATTTTCTCACTCAACTTTTCCACCTCCCCTCGCCACCTCGCCCACAAGCTGTAGCTTTTCTATTCGCCGTTGTGCATATTATGAATTTTGCCAAGTTTTGTTTGAGGCGCACGACTGCACTTCGAATTCGAGTAATCAATGGAAAATGGAAAAGGGGAAGGAGCAAAAATCTGGGGAAAATCGAAAGAAGGGCGGGCCAAAAAATATCTATTCAGAAATTGCTTTAATAAAACCTTCAAAAATAACGTATACGCCATGTGGGACCCACAATAAATGTCAAGATACTCGTACATTTAATTAATTGGAATCAGAGACGTATATATTAAGACCCAAGAGGAGGAAGAAACTAGATCATATCAGAACAATCCGATAACAGCCCCCATTCACAGTTGTTTTCATTCATTCGATTTTGTTTTCATTCTATAATTATTTCCCCCTTAACCTCTTTCCCTCCCGTATTTTATTTCGCTATTTTTTTTTGCCTCTCGGAATTCAGACGGCGACGGTTTTAATTGAATTCACATCAATTCAGCGCACGCCATTCAACAAATTACGGGGTATATAATATAGTTTCTACTGTAATTGATCTAAAACCGAGCCGACCATCGTAAATAATCGAAAATAACACAGAGACTTTACTTTACTTCACTTCTTCGGTATATCTCAATCTCAAATCCCTCTAAAAATATATACAAATATTTCCCCAGTACTTTCGAGCTCTATTGTTTGTTCAGACATATATCATAGAAATAATAGATCTGTTGTAAGGTCGAAGAATCTTTTAGTGAATTTCGTCTAGAGAATGCCCGAGACCCAGTTCCCTCGCCTCATAAATTTGCATAGTTCATTGATTGTTATGTTTCTACAAACTAAAATAGAAATATAAAGCAATGTAATAAATATTTATTCATTTGTAACATTTTCCCATCAGCAAAAGAATATTCTAACTTTTTTGCTTCAAAGGAATTTACTTTGGAATTCCTCTCAAAGGCCGTCTCTATCATGGAGTGTGTTTGTTTTGATTTTCACAACTGTAGCTAGTTAGTGGAAAGCCCATTGAGCGATGCAATGCAATGCGATGCGTTTAAATATAGAGCCAAGGGGTTGCGGAAAGTACGGAGGGGAGGAGGCTCAAGGACGAGAGCCGGGCAAGAGGAGGGCAGTTGGCAATTAAAAGAAACACGAAATGAAAATAAAACATAAACACAACAGAGTGACACACACAAACACGCACACACATGGAGTGGTTTTTCTTCATGAAAATGCAGAGGGGGGGGGGGAGCGGGGTGAGATGGAAAAACCTGAGGCTGTCCAAGGAGAAAAAAAAAACGTGTCAAGCGCAACGCGAAGAACGAAGCCGAAGCCTCGGGGCCTCTCTAAACCTTTTCACCATCCCCGACCGAGACCAGCCAACATCCCCCCAGCCACCCAGGCACACACACTACACCACCCCCACCCACCCCATTGCACTACCTGGGGGGTGGTGGGTGGTGGGTGAGTGGCGTCGCGGAAGAAGTAAAATCGCACCCCCAGGCTTGCAGATTGCTCGAAAGTTGCGACAAGAGACTGTCATCCATTTGGTTTTCTCAATCAATCTAATTCCATCAGCTCACGAGATTCGTTTCTCTTTTTTCTCTATTTTTTTAGTTCTTAGAACTTAGAAAAGAATTAAATGTTACAAAGGTTAGTTTCTAATGCTTGAGAGAGAATTAAATGTGGTAAAGGTCAAGTTTTCTTAGAAAATATAATAAAAATATCTGCGACTTGAAAAAGTTAAGGGTTTAGGGCCAGGAAATTGTGATCTGTATTAAACTAAGTTCTGAACTATTTAAGCTGAATAGAAAATCATATTTCCTCTTATTTATTTAAGCTTTTATTACTTTGCTATTTAGTTTTAAGTTATTTACTGTGTACATCAAATATCAGCTTTATCATCCCTTCAAATATAGTCTCCATTCTGGAATTATTATTTCATGATCTTAAAATTTATATGTTTTATAGAGTATCCCTTTAATATGGCCCAAGTTATTTTAAATATATTCATTTAATTGATGTTTAGTTCGATTCTAATCACAATTCCATTTATTAAAAAATAACACCATCTTTTATTATTATTCTTGGGATAATCTCGCCTTGAAGGCATTTGATCCTCGCACCTCCGAAGCTCACACCTCCTGATCTTCTCAAACTCACATATTAACTTCTATTTCGACTCGATATCAGCTATATACATACATATATCCAAATATACAAATATCAATAGTCTGTGAATTTCCATTGTTAAGTATTTTTTCCGAGATATTTAATCACCATTCACTCCGAGGCGAACACCTTTTCGTACCTAATCAGGCTTTTCTCTCGTCTCGCCGCTCTCGCCCTTAACACCCGATTGACCTGCCACAATCCACCCCCTAGACCGCCTTTATCCCAAAAAATCCCGCCCCTCCCTTGGTCTACCCACTTGGAACTGTTGCTCTCGTGCTCGAGTTTCTATTTATTTTCGGTTATAACAAAATTTTAATTGAAACCTCAATTGGTCCGCTTGAAAGTTCACTGTTTCAGGGTTGCAATATTCGTGACACATTTTATTTATAAATAAATGAATTCGCTTCTCCTCCGATATATTCCTAATAGTTTCTCCTCTGTTTGTTTTTATCTTTATTTATATTTAATGTTGTTCTATGGTGTTGTTTTTGTTGGCTTTTTTTCGGTATTTACGCGCGTGCACGAGGCGGCGCAGAACTCGAAAACAGAACGAACCGAGTGCGGTGACTGAGGCAACACCAATGGGCCAGGCCAGCCAACAAAATAAGCCAGAAAAAAAAAAAATAAAACAGAAGCCGAAAGCCAAAAGCCGAGCCACAGAATTGCCAAACGAGCGAAGGAACGGAGGCCAGAGAGATGTGAACTTGGCTTTTATTTATGGGTGCTTTCTAGGTGAGTATTTATATGCATATTTTATGAAATTATTATTTATTTTGCAGGGCGAAATTAAATATATTTGGTAAGTAATATGTTTTGTTTATTGTTATGTTATATATGTATATTATTTTAAGTTCTTTATTTATATTATTTATATTATTATATATTATATATTATCTTAAAGTTCTTGAAATAAAACTAAAAGAACAATTGAAACTAAGTCTGAGTATGAGAAGGATAGGCATTCTTATTAAAAATAATCGAAAATGCTTTCATTTCTTTTTTATTTCGTTATGATTTTCAGTAATCTTGTAATATTTTGTATATTTATTATTATTTTATTTTAAATTTAAATATATTTCCTTACTCTGTTTAAGAGAAGTCGAACTATCATATTTTCATAATGACAATCTTAAAAAAAGGGTAAAATGTATCCTTATAATTTAAAACTTGCTTTATTATTATTGACATGTTCAAAAATAACACTTTCAATGTTTGGATTCTTTTGAAAGTTTTTCAGGAACTTATTTTAGGCATATAACTTTAGAAGTTTATATTTAAATATATAATAAAAGCGGATTAAATATTCGCTTTTATTCTTCTTTGTTTTAAAATAAAACCTTTTCAAAGAATTCAGGATCTTTAAAATTCGTAAATATCTAAAACCCGACTAAAAGTGTATTGAAAACTTCATTTTCACCATGCTAAAAAGATAATTAACATTTTTGTATGAAATTTTCCCTCGACTTCTTTCTGTGCTAGAAAATTGAAAAATAAAAACTTAAAGCAAAATTGAAAATATAAAACATTTAGCTATTTTATGGCCTGGCAACACTGGTGATGGAGAGACGAACGGAAAACGAAATGAAGAGCGGCGAAGGCGAACGACACGCGACACGACAAGCGACGTATTCGACGAAGTGCATCAGAAAGCGGAGAGCGTCAAGCGCTTGGCGATGGCGATGCTGAGTGAGAGCGGAAAGTGCGGGAAATGGAACGGCAACAGGCGGAACGGAACGGAACGAAAGGAAACGGAATGGAAGCACCCAAACACACACACACACACACACACACTACACACGCATGGCAATGCGCAACAATTTGGCAATGGAGCATCTTTGGATATATGTAAAAAGCTCCCTCCAAAAAGCTAACAACAAAAAAAAACTTAGAAAGGGGGCGGGAAAATGTAAGGGAAAGAAGTCGAAGATGGTAAGCGGCCTTGACATTAAGAGGGGTTAAGAAAGTGATCCCCCAAGTGATCGGTTAGAAAGGGAAATACAGGGATAATTAATTAATAAATGTAAAAAAAAATAATTATCTCAAATATAATAATAATGAAAATAATGTAAACATATATATATTAAGTATTATTAAGTGTGACCATGTTGTTATGATTTATGTAAATAGCATTAAGTGTGAACATCTTGTTATATATTATAATATTGTATGTATTCGATAGTTTTGTATTAAGTATCGATAGCACGATAAATATATGAATGAGGCGCAGCCAACTTCACTTTATAAAAAAAAAGCACAAGAGACAGACGCGCAAGAAAATAAGAAATAAAGAATCATTAAAAATATACACCATCATTTACAATAATAAAATATAATATGCAAAGAAATTAAAAGCTATAAAACTCTTTAATTATAATTTACATGTGTTCTTAGACTTTAATTGACATTTTAATTATATTTGTTCCACTATGCCAAAAGCTTCTATTTAAATAATAATCCCAATTTAAAAACAAGACTTTACTATTTAAATTACCATAAATACTCGCATTAATTTAATGCAATCAATCGATAACTTCACTTATAATTACCATAAACAAAATTACAAAAACCAACACATTGCAAATTAATTAACCAAATCAAAATCCCATCACGGAAACAGAGAGCCATTTGAATAAATTACACATTAATGTTGAAGTTCTGCAAGTGGTAAAAACCGAAATAACAAATAAATTACACAGGAAATGCCTGCAAATTAATGACTTTATGTAACATTTTTAGCAGGGCAATTAATGGACCCCGATTAATTGCCATAAAGGCGGTTAATGGAATTAAAAACAGAAATATAGAATATAATTTCGGATGCTAATTGTAAATTGATGAAAAAAGGAAGCGCGCACACACATGTGCGTGTGTGCCACATACATTTTAATTATGCTTAATTTATGACTGCCAGAAAGGAAACACAAGTAGGTTGCCCAAGGCTATAAAGTACCCCGCAGTCGAGTTTATAAATAATACCGAAGCGCTCTCCTAATTTATAGACGGGCTAGATTAGGAGTTGTACTTTCTCATTTAAAACTTTTTTTTTTCTCCTTTGTCTAAAAAGAGGGAAGCATAAAACATTCCTTTGTCGAAATGGCATTTCTTTTTCTTTACAAAGTGCGGGGTAAAAAGTTAATGGGTGAAAGCCCAACGAAAGTCGGCAGGAAAAGGCGATTCATAAAAACGTGTTAAGTATACGCCCTGTATGCACGAGATTAAGCAAGAGAGGGAAGCAGAGGGGTGAAGGCGCTGGCTAAATTGCATAAATTTGTAAAGAAATTGGCAAAAGCTGCGACTAATTAGGAAAGGTAGCTGGGTTAAAATCTCCTTACGCCTTTACTTAAGCCCGCCAAGCTAACGTTTATTTCTTTTTCCTTTGGGGGAGAGCTCTTGAGAGTTTGGTTTCTTTTTTTACATTTCATTAAGGCTGGAATATGAAAATGAATGAGTATCCTGGCAATACAAATTAAGAAAAATATGTAAAGGGGAGGGAATGTTTGCAATAAGAAGAATAAGAAAAGATCTTTACCTATTTATTTCCTTTTTAACGATATATATTCAAAGATATAATTACAAAATATGAAAATAATTTTTCGTATGTTTATTAACCACAAAATAATAGAAATACAATTTATTCAGGGTTCTAAAAATATATTTAATATCCTTTTTCAAAGTTTTTAAAGTCTCAGCGATTTTCCGCTGCCGGCCGGAAAGTAGCTTGTCGAAAATTTCCCCCGGGAGCGAAATCCTTTGGCAGGATGTCGCTCTCCATCTCGTGCTCATGCTCCGCCTCACCTTTCACGGCTGTCATCTTCCTCTGCAGGCCTGAAAAATGTGCTCCACTAATTCCCTGTCAGCTTGGTTAATGTCCTTGCAGGCCCCCATTCCCCTCCTTTGCATTGTTTCCTTCGACGTCGCCATCGCCGTCGCTTCGTCGACGTCTGCCAACATAAATTAATTCGCCTGCATTCCATTCCAGAGGACTCTCGCCCCTTTGTCTTTGGCATTTTCATAACAATAACTTATTTGGCCATAAGCCCCACTAAGTAAGTAACTAACTGGGTAAGTAAGTGAGTAAGTAAGTACGAGTTACACTTTAGCACTTGTCGCAGGATGCTGCCACCATGAAAAACAACAATACAAATCCTTGCACAGTGTCAAAGCCGGCACAAAGTAAAACAATAAAGAACCGTATCTGTGGCTGTTGCCAAAACATAAAGGCAAACAAAAGGGCCAAGGTGGAAAAAAGGGAAGCAACTGTTAAGGCATAAATATATTTATATATACAAGAAAAAATATAGAGAAGCCCTTTCTGGGCTCGACAAGGAAAGGCTTTACGTTTATTAAAACGTAAAGGCTACAATAAATATTACAAAAGACAAAGAATCATAATTACATATTATAAAATGATTCAATTACGAGGAAAGTATTGCTTTCCGATTCAGTTTTAGGCAAAACATATTAATAAGGTTTATAATACATAAATATAAGCCTCAATATTACCTTGTGGCCTCTAATAATATGTAATTAATATTTTATTTTAAAAACTACTCCCAGAAAGCATTGCCTACTTAAGTGGGCAGCGCTAAGGACACCACGAACTATATTTTTGACCACACTTTTCCCACCCTCTTGTAATTTGCAATTGCCTTTTCTCTCTCTTTTAATAATAACCGCACGACCAAAAGCATTTTTCTAATTAACTCTTCTTTATTATTTTTGCTGTTTTCCCCCACTCGCCCCTTCCATTTACCACACATTTCCTTTGCTTTCCTTTCTGTGATGTTTTTTCTTGTCTGGTTCGCCTCCTTTTGTCTGCCCAAAGAAATCACGTACAAAGGCAAAAGGAAAGCGGATGAATGGAGGGGAAAAAGTGGGCAGGACTCAGATTTGCATTGTTGTTTTGTTATGAGCGCTTGACGCCTTCGAAAAATATCCTTTCTACACTTTCTGCTCTGACACGCTTTCACTCTCTTTGCCTTTCTAATAAAAAAAAAAAGACACAAACAAAAAAGATTGAAGCATCAGCCTAAGGAAGGTAACGATGACAACAATAACTGACTAAAAAAAAGCTCAAGAAACAAGCCCGAGAGTGACAAAAACAAAATGAATAACAAGAAAAGTAAGCAAGGGGCAAAGGAAGCTATTCTACAGAGCAAATATAAATTTGGAAATATTTAAAATATTTATTATAAATATTAAATAAGAAGGAAGAAAAGTGTTACTTCCTGGCTGACATACTGAGCTTATACCCGATGGGGCAAAACGAGAATGGTTTATGACGACGTTAGATAGAAAAATTCAAAAATAAAATAATAAACACGTTTTATCAGTCTCCGGGAGATGGACCAACCAATGGCAACATGTGCCAACAAATTCCCTCTGTAATTCAACAAAATATTACCAAATTATGAAAGAATAAATAAAATAAAAGAATTAAATAAGGAAGCCTTGGAGGAACAAAAGTGCACCATCGGGGCTGAAATCTCGGTGAACGTGGTGAACGTGGAGACGACAACCATTCGAGAATTAGCTAGAAAAATTAAAAAATAAATAAAATAAAAAACACGTTATATTAGTCTCCGGGAGAAGGACCAATGGCAACATGTGCCAACAAATTCCCTTTGTAATCCAAGAAAATATTACCAAAGGTGGCCATAAGGAAGCCTTCGAAATGATCGCTTTAACTCCCAATCAAAGGATATGGATCGAATTTTCGGGAAATGAAAGAAAAAAATAAAATAAAAATAATATGTACGACCAAGTATGGTAGGAAATTCTTTAAGGCGTGCCGAGGAAATAGCCACGCCTAAAATATTCAACGATACTCAACGCGAACCGTCATTGCGGCAACACGAATGTGGTGTATGACAACCATTCGAGATTTAAAGTAAAATAAAATAAAAAAAATTAAATAAGAAAGGGAAATAAACGAATAAATAAAATT
>VNJO01000264.1:0-98390 GCA_008042535.1 Drosophila tani
GCTATAGGATATAGTAGTCCGATTTCGGTCGTTCCGACATATATACTGCGTGCTAAAGAAATAAGACTATGCTGAAAATTTCAGCTCGATAGCTCAAAAACTGAGAGACTAGTTCGCGTAGAAACCGACAGACGGACAGACGGACAGACGGACAGACGGACAGACGGACAGACAGACGGACATGGCTAGATCGACTCGGCTGGTGATGCTGATCAAGAATATATATACTTTATGGGGTCGGAGATGCCTCCTTCACTGCGTTGCAAACATCTGGTCAAAATTATAATACCCTCTGCAAGGGTATAAACATATACACCTTTTGCATGTTTTTGTCGCTGTGCAAGGTTTTCGTGACATTTTTTGGCCTGGCATTTAATAGGATAATAAGCAAATAGGCTTATGTAAGGCAAGGAAAAAAGGACACACACATACACAGCGCGAAACCATTGACAATGACGTTGCTCGGGAGAATTGAGGGTCCACGAAGTAGAAGAAGAAGCCCATCAGTCAACAGTTCATCTGGGAATCGTGACGATGGAGGAGGAGGAGGAGGAGTGTAAGCTCTTGGGAGGGGGCAGGTAAGTGAGGTGAGTCTCTCTCTGCCCTCTGGACTCTGTGGCCTCGCCTGCACTTATCGTAATTTTATGCACAGACCGCAGACGTCTGCTCAGCCCATCCCCTCTGTACCATCCGCCGCCGCCCCTGGCCACGGTAAGCTCACCTCTCAAGCGACCCCTGGCCGGCCAGCCAATTGCTGGCTCCGACTCTGACTGCATTTTTTTGCACTGCCCCCTTCGGACTCTGAGATTGTCTCGTCAAAAATTGATAGGCTGCTTGCAGATGTGCCCCGATGGTTGGCCGCACAGTGGGTGACCTCTATATGGCTGGGGAATTAATTAAAATAGAAAAATAGTCTCAAAGATAAAGAGAACTAAGGGGGGTTTAGAGTAATTAAGAAAGAAATTTCCTGTAATTAAAATATCAATATAATAGGATTCTTTTCCTTAATAATGTTAAAGAGTTATTTAGAAAATATCCCAAATAATTAAAATTATATATTTAGCATCTCATAATTTGACAGGAAATTCGTGGAATCTAAAGAAGATAAAATATTCATATTTTAAAACCATTTCAAGCCACTGTGCTTCATTTCCTTGCCTTCGTTGAGACGCTGGAACTTTGTGGAAAAAAGCGCGCTTAAAACAAGCTGCAAGTCCCCAATACCAGTCGCCAGTCTCAGTCCCTAAACCAGACCCATACCCATACCCAGGCCCAGACCCTATCCCAACCCCAGGACCAGGTCCAGCTGGAAGAGCAAGTCCAGCAGACGACTGACTGTAATTATGGCCATGTCAAATATGGGCGACGTTGACGCAGCAGCAGCAGCAGCAGCAGCACCAGGAGGAGCAGCGGCAGCAACATCAGCGAATGTTGCACCAGAGATGCAAGTGGATTTCGACCAAGAGCTGCCTGCCCCTCGAAGGATGCGGCGACCAGCCGTTGATTGATGTGCTCTGGCTGCTGGAGAGTGCTGGAAAAAATCTTGGGGCTGCGCCTGCGATCTGCCCCGAGTTCGAGTTTAAGTTCGTGGCCGTGTCTGATCTGCCATGGGTCCGAGTCTGAGTCTCAATCTGCATCGGAGTCTGGGTAGCTGGGCTGCCCCATATGGAGCACATGTTGCCATGGCCAAACCTGCGGCTGCTGTTGCTTTAATGTCTAAGGTACCCCTTTATGACTAGAAATTAAAGGTATATTGAGTAAATATTTATACTTGAAAAGGAAATCCTAAAGAAACATGTGAAGAAATTGAATTTTTCTTCTATAAATTTGATTAATTTAATAAAAAAATTCCTATATTTATTTAGAGATTGTCATTTTAGGCATAGTTATAATCTTATGAGCTGATTTTTTAAATTAATTTAATTAATAACAATTGATATACTTGGCTTTATTTATTTATTGTTATTTAAATATGGTAAATCCTTTTTAATTCAATTTTTATAAGAGATAAATAGAGACATAATAATTTATAAATAAGATATTCGAATGAAGTTACATCAACCTTTAACTATTAAATTGATAAATTAACTATTTACATCCGCCGCTTGTACTTTTTTTACATTAAAAATACTTTTAATAACATAAATTAATTTTAATTTAAGTTCACCTTACTTGTATTTCATAAAATTATTGTTAATAGCAATCTAACTACATTTTAGAACCCAAATTAACTCAGAATTGTGCTGTAAAAATTAATAAATTTAATAGAGCTCCTTACTAAAAGGTATCTGGAATCCTAGTCCTTCGTATCAACCTGATCATTTTAATACTATTTTTTCCTGGCTGCAATTTAAGTTTGTGTTTGGCCTGGACATTGCCTTGATTAAATCACTTTTCAGCCACTGACAGTTAATCAAGGCGTAGGGCCAAGTGAGGCTGCGAGGAACGCACTTTCAAGGTGCACCGTGTGGTGTTCGCCTCGGTCGTGACTTGCCCCTCTTTCTCTCTCTCTTTCTCCGTCTCTCTTTATCACTTATTCGCCACCGTCTGGCCTGTGGCCTCTCACTCGCACCGACTGGTTGTCCGGACAACCGTCGCCGCCATGCAACTTCCGCCTGCTCCAATTGTTTGCGCATACAAAGAAAGCGTCGTGGCATCGCTGCATCGCTGAGTGAGTGTGTTTGGGTGCACTGAAAAAAATGAAAGTAGTTGAAATGTTCAATGTATTATTTAATATAGATTTTTAACGTTATTTTCTGTGGAAATATAAGGCTTTAATTAAGGTTAAAGTGCTGTTATGTAAGATCGAATTGTGAATTTTGAGCATTTAATAAATATTAATCTTTTTGAGGATTAAATTTTTAGGAAGTATCTAAATACTATCTAAATTTGTATACTATATATTTTTTTTAGCATGGTGTTCTGTGTGTGTGTGAGTTAAACTCGCTTGTGTGTATATGTAGGATATAATCCAAACAAACATATTGTTTTGTCTGCCACGGTCTGCAGTTCTCTACCCTCCTCCTGACTCCCCCTCTCGAAAAACCCCTCTGTGTCTCCGGTTAACTCTGCCCTTCACTCCCCCTGGCAGAACCCTTCGCGACCCCGTCTGTATTCGAAATCCCCTCACCGCGCCCCTGTCTGTGTGTCGATTGTGTTGGCCTGCAACAAAGCAGCGTCGTCGTCGTCGTCATCGTCGTCTGAAGTGCATCGCAGGAGAGGCAGGAGCAGCAGCAGCAGCAGCAGCTACACCATCACCACCAAAAACAACAAGCGAAGCAACAGCAAAGCTCAGCATGCAATTTTTTTGTTTGTCGCTGCAATGCACTTGGTTTTTTCCCCTTTTTTTCGCCTCTTTCTCGATTTTTCGTTTTTTACTCCTTTTATGCAGTTTATTTTTTTAATTTTTTGTACCCCTGTCCAATGCCAGACAGTGTCCAGAAAAGATCGGGGCTATGGGCTTATTGACAGGGAAGGGTTAATGCCTTTTGCGGCATTTCGGTGTCGCATCAGTCAGCTTAGTGTCACAAAGGAACAGGACACTAACTATACTGCTAAAACCCATGATACGTCAGATATATGGAAGGGGGACAAACTCGTAGATAAAATAATTTTATTTAAGAAACTGCTAGGAAAATAGGTTGAAAAGAACTTTTTCAATTCTTAAGCTGAGCTTACGGTTAGCGGGACCAATTTTATGTCAAATAATGTGACCAGGTCTTATACAGACATTCAATAATAAATAGTCTCTATTACCATAATAAAACTGAATTTTTCCAATGCTCCAAAAACTTATTTTATTTAAGCAGCTGATGAGCTTAAAGTTTAAGTTATTAAATTTAATAAAAAATGTGACCAGATGAAAAATATACCACCATTTTACATCTTACCCTTATGGAATTTTGTTTTAGAAAATATTAACAATGCTTCGAAGCCCTTTCTATTTAATTAGTCCAGCTCTGTAAATCGTGTGCCTTTTCAAATATTTCCTATTATATTCAGCGACATTAATTATTCCCTTTCTATGTAATACTTTCACCCGAGCTTTTCATGTCTCATTTGCCCGAACAAATCGGTTCCTCCTTCGTCACCATCGGGTTCTTCTTCATTAAACTTTGCAACAAAAGCACTTTTGTGTCAGTGAGTCCGGCCAGCCACCGTTGACTGGGGCCACCGGAGCTATTCTTCTCCTGCTCCAACTCCGACTCCAACTCCGGCTCTGGCTCTGACTCTGACTCTGCTCCATTTTGAAGTTGTCTGCGTCTCAGACACCGGCGACAACAACAGCGAGAATATCAGCGACAGCAACAACGTGGTGCAGCCTTTTAGTTTAAGTTGTAGTCAGTCGTCTGGCTCCGGCCGAAATTACACTGTGATAAAAACAATGTGAATTAAAAAAAGTTGGCTTAAAATAAAACACAGCTTTAAGTTAACATTTGGTCTTGAAAACTGAAGTAACAAAAATGCATTGCCTTCTTTAATCAAATATTTTATAGACTCTACACCTAAAATTCCCAAGTACGTATTCACCAACAAACTGTCTTGATTTATGCGAATTAAATCATAGGACCAGGACCTTCAGTCTACAAAAAATACCAAATAACAAATATAGATCGTCAAAAACAGTAAAAATAATAATTTTAATTCGGTCTTAATTCTTAAAATATAATAAAACATTATCATTTTTGTCTGTGCAAAATCCGAATCGCAGAATGGGACGACGAGAGTCTGGGTCTCTAACTGCGGCTTAAGTAGGTTGGCTGGCTGGCTGGGCTAACCACCCCGTGTTCGGCCCTGCAACCACCCACCGAGTCACCGAGACACCCAGCCACCGAACCACTGAAACCACCCACCGAACGCCCCGTTTTGGCCCTGTGATGTGGCCTCTTCTCTCGCCTTCAGTGCCTTGTGCTTTGTTATTCATATTATCCGGCAAATATTTGTCGTTGTCATACGAAAAATGTCTACAAAACGAACGAAAAAACACACACGCCGGCATGCCAGCCTGCCGGGGCGAGACAAGAAAAAGGGTTGCTTTGGCATCGACTGGGACTACCCTACTCAGAGACTCAGAGGCAGACACAGGGATTTTGATTCAGATTGAGACTCTCCTGCCCCTCTCGATCCGCACTAATGGCCGCAATTGTGGGCTGTGTATGCCTCCTGAGCGGCAGCAGCCAGTTCCCGACCCAAATTGTCTGCAACAATTGCATGGATGTGCACTGATTTACCCCTCACCCGATAATATCTTAATAGATTCTTTTGCCCGGCTTCGACTTCTTGGGTTCATTTGAATGCGAATTCAGTGGGACTTTCGAAGGATTGCCATGGCTGTCTGTCAGTCATTCCATCAATGTCTCTGCGGCTGCCAAAGGTGTTTTCCGGAAGCCTTTCGTCGCCTGACTTCTTAGCGTTCAGTTCTCGTTCTCTCTGTCGCCTGCTTGTGCAATTTGTATAATGAGAATTTGCCACAAAACTCTTTTGACTTTCAGCACCTCATTGTGCCCGGCTGACTGGGGCCTTCTGGATTTTATTATATTTTGGGCGAGATGTTGCCAGTTGCTTGTTATGAATTTAGTGACATTAATCGCAGATTTTTTCTTCGCCTTTTTGGGACAAAGTGGGTTTTTAAGTAACTTATTTTTGACTTTCGCCTTGAGAATTTTAAGTTACGAAATGAAATATTGATATTAATATAGATAATAATATTTTTATAGTTATGTTCATGTGAATTATATGCTGACTTAAACACGATACCTTAGCCCAGGGTCAGTAATTGTATTTGATAGTTTTTGACATTAAACTACAGTATAAGCATTAATTAAAAACTTGTCGATAAAGCTAATGAGTTGAAAAGCCCTGACACTACTTCTGTGGCACACTGAGAAGTATTTTTATAAAAAATATTTAATGGCTTAATAAGCAAAAATTAGCAAAAAAAAAAATCCACTTGTGTTGTTTTCAGTTCATTCCATTTCCATATAATTAAAATAAATATTATAAATAGATATGAAAAATAAATATAAAGTTTATTCGATTGCTTATTTTATAATACACTTTAATTTATACTTCACAAATCATGCGGACCGAGCTTAATGTGTTTAATAGCTCAACTTTTAAGTTTAAAGTTTTAACCAACAAATATAATATTTTTTGTATTATTCAAGAGTTCCAATCAGTTACAAATAACTTGTAAACTTGCATTAATAGTGATATCCGACATCTAACAATTGAGGTAGAAACAGACGACTTTACGCCGACAATTCACTGTGTATATAATTTTGTATTTATCCCAGTCGCAGTCCACACATCAGAGTGATCAAAACTAGGCCGCATTTTCCAATATTTACACTGCGACGATTAGCATGAATACCAGAATTTTCTATCAGACTATTATGTTTTATTATATAAATATAATTAAATTTTTATATAAGAAAAAACATCGTGCAGCTAGAAGGAAAAACTTTGCCTAAGTTTAATTTTTAAAATGATTAAATTCCGAACTATAAGTAATGGGATTATATTAATTCTCCATGATTTTTTTTTTTGTGGTTTGTTACGTATGTAAACTCGAATAAAACAAAGCATTTTTAATTGCTTAAATGAGTGCTTGAAGTTTTCTATGGGATTTTTCCCAGTGGCTTTGTTCGTTTTATCATCAAATACGTGTAATAAGTAAGTCTTTTTTTCTTGTGCTCGAACGTTACCACAATTAAAGCTGTTTACGCGATTTTCCATTTGAATAGACTACATAATAATGATTAATGTTGAGGTTAATGCTTAACATCAACAAATCGAATTTGGGGGCAGCTAATTCAGTTCATATTACTCGATCGATCTGTAAAAAAGTATGGAGAACCTACTGAGACTTGTAGGCCTACTAACGGTTTTACTCACATGGAGATTAATTGTAAGTTAAAGAAGCATATACAGAATTAGGGAGGTGTTCAATATTTTATGAAATAACAGGATTCGACCACCTATAAGCTCACCAATGTGGTTTGCGGAAGTTACAATAAATCTTGGGTTCGAATAAACGAGTGTCGTCTGAAGGCCATCAGTCGAAATATGACCATTTTCAATTTTAATGCAACGTTTCTACATCCCACCAACGACATAGTGATGCACAACCGAGTGTTCAAGCGGGAGAGCGGATATAAGCCTTGGCTCGTCAACACCAAGGTCGATAGTTGCCAGTTTATGAGAAAGCCCTATAATCCCTTTGTCATATTTATTTATAAGATGTACAAGGACTTTTCCAACCTTAGGCACCAGTGTCCCTATGACGTGAGTACTCTTGGCAGCTTTTAGCTATTATTTACTTATAATATTATTTTATTTAAAGGGTGATATATGGGTTAAGGGTATGTATTTATCGTCTAAGATAGAAGCCCTTCCGATGCCCAGTGGTGATTACTTGGTGGCCATAGATTGGCTATTTTATCGAAAGCCCCAATTAGCGACTAATATAAGTTTTCAATTTGTGGAAAATTTGATATGATTTCTTGTCTAATAATTATACCTTTTTTTAAATAATACTCTGAAATAATTGTTATACACATATATTTTAAATAGGTCGCTAAAACAAAACAATTATATTGTTTATAGAATAAATTATTGTTTGGGTTGCAAATTTGTGTCACTCACACATGTCACATGTTAACTTTATGTCAATATGATGTTTTCAAATAAAATTATGATGCTTTCACTATTTATTTGTTGGGGAAACCCAGTTTGAGATTTATGTTAAAAGTCCTTAATAACTTTGAATATTTTTTATAAGTGATTTACTTTGAAAAGCAAACTATTCGGCCTTGGAACAAGGTAGCCATTCTCATCAGTCTCACCACGGTTAGTATGTGACTTATATTAGCTATAAATTCATTAAAGATCTAATATGAAGGCTTAATTTGAAAAATCTACATATATTAAACTCTTTAAACCTGGCATAATACATTAATTGTGTCACCTTCACTTCTTCGATGACTTTGCACATTTTTCAACCACGTGAATGGGTGAAAGATGAAATCGTATCGTTAGTTAAATACCATACTATTGTTTTTCCGTATTATTATTTACTATTTTGCGTGAACGTATGCCTCATTAAGTACTGATTAGCGATTACATTTCAATAATTCATAAATAAAAACAATACGTTCAAGTACACGTTTATTTCCCCCGCAATAATCATGGGAAAAGCACTACTACTTGTCGGTGTCCTTACAGTTTTGCTCTCCTGGAAATCAGGTGTAAGTGTCCGTAGTTTAACGAGCCAGTGAGTCGAGCAATATTCTTTTACTTACCAGGACTCAACCAGCTATAGGCTGACCAACGTAGTTTGCGCCAGCTACAACATCTCTTGGGTTCGGATAATCGAGTGCCGCCTGAAGGTGCTCGGTCGGAACAGGATTGTTTTCAACTTCAATGCAACCTTTCTGTATCCCGCGAACGACATCGTGATGCACAATCGGATGTTCAAGCGGGAGAGCGGATATAAGCCGTGGCTCATCAACACTAAGATCAATAGTTGTCAGTTTCTGATGAGACCCTATAATCCCTTCGTGCTATATGTCTACAAGATATACGCGCCCTTTTCCAACATAAATCACACTTGTCCCTTATACGTAAGTACTCGAACAAACAGCTTAAAAAGTTTTATTTAATTAAATTTTTAATTTATTCCGTTTTAGGGTGATATTCTTATAAAGAATATGTACCTAACGGCTAAAATAGAAGCTCTTCCGTTTCCCACCGGCGACTACATGTTGGCCATTGATTGGCTATTTTACCAAAAGCGCCAATTCACAACTAACGTTAGTTTTCAATTCGTGGAAAATCTTATCTGATTTGTGGCTGTAAAGGCGGTTTCACGTGTGTACACAGTCAAAAAAGATTCTAGAAAAAATCAACTTTAAATTTGATTTAATACTGGGGTTCTCAAGTGTGAATTCATTGTTAAATTGTTAAGTAATTAATATGAACCCTGTGCCAAACGCTATCCCAAATTCGGATTCGCTTAATCAGGAGTGGGCACACTGGTCAAAAATGTATTCAATTTATCGACACTCGTGTTTGATTCGCCTCCGTGGAGCGGGTCCCAAGCGGCAGGTCTTAGTTGGAATCTTGGACATTGAAATGTGCGTTAAATAATAAAATAAAGAAATAATTTGTAAACCTATAAATACAGATTATTCAGGAAATCATTAACCAGAAAGTTAAAGTGTAACAAAATTTGAATTAAGTAATCTTTAAGATTTAGCACTTGAAGACTATTCGCGATAAACTTAAGAAAGTTTTAAAAAAATTATTTAAGTCTGAATTTTAAAAATTCGTTTCGTATTAAATTTGGGTATTTTACCAGGACTTTTTGTCTGTTTAGTCGTCACTGAAGGGTATCGTAGATTTACAATATTATATTATATTTATACCGTAGCAGGGTATTATAATTTTTATCAAAGATTGCAATGCAGTGACCCCATAAAGTATTTATATTCTTGATCAGCGTCACCAGCCGAGTCGATCTAGCCATGTTCGTCTGTTCGTTGCTACGCAAAGTCGTCTCTCAGTTTTTGAACTTCCATTCAGAACTTGCAGATAGCCTACATCCTATTGCAGTTACTATATACATATGTATGTCGGAACGGCTGTAATCGGAACACTATATCTTATAGCTGCCATAGGTATGATCGGAAAATAATGGAAAAAAATTATAAGTTGCCTGTTTTTAAACGAATTTTAATAAATTTCAAGATAAAGCTGTTTTTACGGTTTTCATTAAGGTCGGACAATTTTATAATTTAGCTGTAAAATTCTACATGTAAACTGTAAAACGTACATAATTCGCCGGGAGAACTAATTCTCTGGGGGACATAATTCTCCGGGGGACGTAATTTCCCGTGGGACGTATTCCCCGGGGGATTTAATTCCTCGGGGACATAATTCTCCGGGAGACATGATTCTCTGGGGGCATAATTATACCGGGGACGTTATAAATTAAATAAATAATTGTAACATAAAATGTCGGAATGTATTATAAGGCCTTCGTATGTCTATTTTTATCAATAACTATTTAATTATAATTGAATAATGATGCATTAAAAAGACATTAGCCGATTTTCCATTTCAATAATTTTATAGTAATAGAATTTTTACAAATATATCATTTCGCGAGCTATAGCCATGGAGAGCACACTGCTCCTTTTTGGCGCCTTAACAATTTTAATTACCCTGAGATCAATCGTGAGTTTTTATATTATAATCAGCGATCTGATCAACATCCAAGTAATTATTAGGATTCAACCAGCTATAAGCTGTCCAACGTAGTCTGCGGCAGCTACAACCAATCGTGGGTTAGGATAAACGAGTGCCGCTTGAAGGCGATTAATCGAAATAGGACAATTTTCAACTTTAATGCCACCTTTCTCTATCCCACCAACGACATTGTGATGCACAATCGAATGTTCAAGCGGGAGAACGGATATAAGCCTTGGCTAATTAACACCAAGGTCAATAGTTGCCAATTTATGATCAGGCCCTACAATCCCTTCGTATTATTTATATTTAAATTCTACAAGGACTTTTCCAACATAAATCACACTTGTCCATACTACGTGAGTATTTGAACTAAAACAACTTCAAAATAGTTGCTTAATATTCATATTAAATACTATTATTTTAAGGGTGATATGATTATAAGCGGTATGTATCTATCATCTCACATAGAAGCCCTTCCGATTCCCTCTGGCGACTATATGCTGGCCATAGATTGGCTATTTTATCGGAAGCCGCAATTCGCGACTAACGTTAGTTTTCAGTTCGTTGAGAATCTGATATGATGTTTTGCAAATGGATTTTATTTTTAAAAATCATAAACTATTTTGTGTCTTTTTTTTCTTTTTGCTTAAATACAGAGGTAAAACAATTAATTTCTGCTTAAACGATGCCTCATTAAAAGCTTATTATACGAGGTTCCATTTGAATAATCGTTATAATAATGAAATGTTCAAGTACTACATTTTTAACTCTTGGAGCATATCTGACAACGGCCCATTTATTTAATAAAAAAAAACACAAGACTTGAAAATTATACATCATACTCATTTGCAATAAATTATTTTAAAATGATTATGAGGGGTTATGGCACTACATTGCTGCTAAGACTATTGAGTATTACGATCAATCCCGATCTTTTTATTCACCTGTAAAATTAATGTCAGTGTTAAAATACTTCAAAAATTTAGCGTGAATTGAATTTAATATTTAAATAATTAATATACATAACTTTGTAAATTTAATTTATATAAACACAAATTAATTGAAAAAAAGGCAAACGAATGTACTTAAAAAAACATTTTAAATTACAATCATATTGATTTTAGTAAATTATGATGATATTATAAATAATTACGAAATGACATTTCCAGGTAATAATTAAAGATATGATTCCTTAACTGCGTGGCAAACTTCTATGAAAAACTATAATACCCTCAGAAAGAGTATACAAATTATTAGACATTCACCTTTTATGTTTGAAATATGTTTTTGTGGTATTACAAAACTATTAATGGCTATTAAAAAATAATTAAATCCAATATTTGGGTGAAGGGAACAATTAAATATTATTTGATACCACTATTTAAGGTATTTATATGAGTAGTTTATGATAAATATTTCATTTAAACTGTAACTAAGCGGAAAAACTATGCGAAACGCGCTCAAAGTGGTCACTGTGGTATTCACAATGTTTCTTACCTGGAAATTAAGTGTAAGTCGGTTGGAAATACTAAATAATCTTTATGCCAATCTAGTGCCAATTAATTTCTAGAATTCGGTAACCTATAAGCTGACAAACTTTAGGTGCCAAGCCTATGACAACTCTTTTGTTACGATCAATCAGTGTCGATTGAAGGCGATTAGTCGGAACAAGACAATTTTGAATTTCAACGCTTCCTTGGCTCAGCCGGCCAATGAAATATTTTTGGAATATCAAATGCTGAAGAGGGCAAACGGATATAAGCCATGGCTCTTTCATATGAAAGTTGATGGCTGTCGGTTCTTAAGAAGGCCCTACGATCCCATTACCGTATTAATATATAATGTTTACAAGAGATTTTCCAACGTTAACCATACATGCCCATTTACAGTAAGTAATTAATTGTTTACTCATGATTAATTAATAATTCTGTGTTTAAAGGGCGATATTTTGATACTAGGAATGTATCTGACAACTCAGATCAAGACACCGCCCTATCCAACCGGAGATTATATGCTGTCAATGAATTGGTTTTTTAATCATAAGCCCCAGTTTATCACAAATATTAGTTTTCAGTTCGTAGAGGATTTTATCTAACTATATTAAAAATCAGTTTAAATTGGAACTTTATTTATTCCATAAAATTTCAATTATTTCTAAAGCAACACACAAAATATAAATGGTAAATGGACTATTAGACTATTAGATACACAAAATAAAATAGCTGTTTAAAGTACAAAAAATCAATATGTTTATACAAGAAAATAAAGACGTATTTAATAAAATTTTAAATGAATGACTAATTAATATTTCAATGCATAAAATCCATTAAAGCTTAGGTTTCAATTATGTGCTATGATATGAGGTCCACTTCTGTAGTACAGTACTTTAAAAAATTGTTTATTGGTTTCAAAGCGATATTTAAATCGATTTCCATCATGCATGTGAAACAGCAAGTCATATTGGGTAATAATTCAAAACTAAAAGCTATAAATGGTACTAGCGAAAGTAACTCCACTTCGTCAAACTGTACAAGTCATGGGAAACACGTCGAAAGCTATCGTTTTTTAACATTTTAAATAATTAATAAATGTAAAATTAAATGTAAAATAAGTTTGAGTTTAATAAGACTTGCCGAAAGCAGAGTGAATAAAATTTAACATTTGCAGGATTCTGTCGTCTCCAAGATGATGAGTCCTGGATAGTTACTCACAACCGTTTAAAGGCGATTAGTTGGAATAAAAATTTGTGTTAAGTTTCAGTGTTCAATGTTCCTAAAAATATAGAGTTCTTTATATTCTAAAAACCTCTAGTGGCACAAAGTTCTATAAGGGATTTAATAAAGAATCACCTTAATTATGATGTAGTTTATGCAATATTTAATAATTCTACCAATTTCATATATATTTTATATGTTTAAGTATTTAAAATTAATTGGAGATGGTAATTGAGTGGATTTGGTCATGCATTACAACATTTTCCAATTATATTTACGCAAGTTGTAAATGTAAATATTTGTAATTTCTCGCTTCCACCGTAGGATATATGGTTATATCCCTCAAGTGGTTCTTGAGCTTGCTTAGTATGGTGTGTGGCTTAAAACGCGTCCAATAACCCGTCATAAGCAGGCTTTTGGTAATAGACCTGTCGCTTCGCCGGCCAACTCCAAAAGTCATCCCCAACATATGCTAGACATTTATGTCTTGCTCTTCGACACCAGAGAATGGCTCCGAGTCGATCCCCGGCCCACCCCTACAGTGAGCGAAAAATTCTACGAAGTTTTCTCAATTATAAATAAATAATATTGAATGAAAATCAAAATTCAAATCCCTAATATTTGGCAAACATAATTAAAAATAAGTACATAGCAATTAAATTTTAAAACAAATCGTGACTTCCAACTACAACTCTTCCACACGTTTTTGAATTAGCTTAACTATTAAAAATCCATTACTATAAAGTCAATGGTAATTGAAAACTGATTGAAGGTGAAATTTAATAGAGATGTGAACGATAAAACGATGAATAAGTTTAGCAAGTATATAATGCACATATAATGCTGAGGCTCAGTAGTTTTCAAACGTCCAAGAACCATGAGGCTGCCCTCAATACTAGTTTTTCTAAGCCTCGTAATCGGCTGGAGACCCATTGTAAGTTCAGTAAATGCTTGAAATTTCTGTTTTAAATCTGGATTTTTATTGTCAGGATTCAGTGATATTTAAGCTGACAAATGCTCAATGCGGTAGCTACAACATATCCTGGATCAGGATAAATCTATGTCGCCTAAAAGCGGTCAGTCGCCACAAGGCAGTGTTCAATATGAATATTACCTTCCTGCATCCGACCAAAGATATAGTGGTGAACTATCGAATGTTCAAAAGGGAAAATGGTTATAAGCCTTGGCTTATAAATGTAAAGATCGATGGCTGTCGGTTCCTGCGCCGACCTTATGACGCCATTGGAATTATGCTTTTCAATGTCTATAAGGACTTTTCAAACATCAATCACACATGTCCTTTTGTCGTAAGTTATGAGGTAAATCTCTAAAAAAAATGCCTCATTTTTAATATCCTTTTAAAGGGTCACGTTTATATAAAAGATATGTACTTGTCGACCGATGTTATGAAGCTGCCGTTGCCCACCGGCGACTATTTACTGGCCATTGATTGGATCTTCTACGGAAAGCCTCAGTTTGCCACCAATGTTAGCTTTCAATTTGTCGAGGATCTGGTTTAATTAAATTAATATAAACTGGCTAAAGGATTGTGTGTGAGTAAGAAATAGAATGAGATGGCTAGGTCTGAAAAAATAGCCATTATTAATTGAAATATTGCATAAAAAAAATTCATTTATTTACCTGTATAAAAAAGGCTAGATTTAGCAATGAAAAATGTGTTTGACAGCACTGGTACTTAGTAGAGAGAGTAATTAATAATTAAACCCATTTAATTATATTTAAGCCCACTTTTTCGCTCAGTGCTTGATGCGCTTGGCCCAAACCCCAGAAAATCCCAACCACAGCTAGCTAACGTTGGCATGTTGGCCCTTCGGCGACTATTATTACTACATTTACGACCCTGCCGTCTGTTGCTTCTTATTTTCCAGCTGCCGCCACCTATCCTCCTCCTCCTGCTGCTGCTGCTCCTTGTCCATTGGCCCCTCCAGCGTAGTGTCCATAAAAATGGCATTGTAATGGGGCTTTGGAGGCGTCACCATCGCTGCCACAGCAGAGTCACTGATTGACACTTTTTATGTTTCACCGGCTGCTGCGGCTGCCGACAAAAGTTCAATGAGTTATGATTCGAGCCCGGAGCCTTTGTACTGGCCATTGTTCCATCTTTAGCCAGTCAATAGAGGGCTTAATGAGCTGGCCGCCTTTGAAAGCGGAGAAAGGCGGCAGGAAATTCATTAGCTCGGCGGATCCATTGCACGACGTCGTTGTACCTGTTGCATCCGATGATTAATCGAACTAAGTGCACAGGACCAAAAATTTAGGCGGTACAAATATGATTTTATACTTACATATTTGTTTATTCAAATTTTCTAATGGAGTTTTTATCATGTGTTCATAATTCAGAATTAGGGAATTTACCGTAGCATCGATATTATTACCATAAGCCATTAACCATCGGAGTTTTGACTATATTTATGTGTAAAGAAGTTTTTTCATAAGTGTTCAGAACACGCTTGTGTTTTTACCATAAAGTTAGAGCAAACCTTTGCTGTTTTTACCGTAACAAATTAATAAAATATTAACATCTTGCACAAAATATTGATAAATCAAATCGTTTCAAATGTTTCTTTAATATATTTTCAATGAATATATGTCCCTCTAAAGCCTTTGTAATTTTTCCCTTTTTAAAACTCTTGAAACATATGAAGACTTTTTAGGAAAACACATTTCAAATTCCAGTTCCAGTTCTTATACATTTTATATAAATAAACTTACATTTACACACGTAATAAGAAACATTTAACCTCTGGAATATTTCTTCACCAAATATTTTGTGTCTTTAAATATATACATGGATCATTTTTCTCCGTGTACTAACCCATCGATGCATCATCAATCGCGCGCAAATTTTGAATGAACTGGGAGAGGAGACTCGTACTCGCATGTTTCGCAATCAGCATCACAGATGTATCTGTATCTGAATCTGAATCTGAACCGATGCCCGACTAGACTCATTGTCTGGCCAGCATGTGAGGCGACGTGAGGCGATGCGAGTGTTGTGTGTGCCATCGCCATCGCCATTGCCATTTGCCTTTGCATTTGCCGCCGCCTCCGCCTTCGCCTCTGCCAGGCTTTTTTTACCCCGTATAATATTTATTTTTTTTTTTACGCCGCGGCAGGCTGACTGGCGGTGTCTAAAAATATCAAGAGCACATCGGTAGCATACATCGGGACATGTAAAGTAAGTGCAAACTTGTCTGCGATGCCTTTTGTTGTCTCGCCACCGTCTGCTTATCACACAAACTGAAGAATCGGAATCAGAATAGGAATCACAATCAGAATCAGGAGCAGAAACGGAGGCAATCGCTCTGTCGCTCTGCCAACGGCAACAATGAGTCAAGACTGCTATTGCATCTCCTCAGCAAAGATCCAATGACTAACACTCTAGCACCTCCGATTTATGTACATCTGTTGGTTGTACCCTATATAAAGGCTGCGGAAATCAAGGTGCTCCTCTTAGTTAGTCCCAGAAGTTTAACAAATTGATAAGCGGTGCAAAAAGGCGGCATCATCAAGTAATTGGTGGGAAAAGACTGCCCAGTGAACTGAAAGCTTAGAAAGCAACTATAATTATTGAGCAATAAGTATTTCTTTTGTCATATTAATTGAGAGTAATGAAAATTAGTGCAGATGATGTAAAAAATAAAACCTTTTAAAATAAATATTAGAGATACTAAAAAAAAAATAACTGCTATATAAATAATGATGAAAATGATGTGATTATAATCAGTGAGGAAAAAATAATATTAAGCTCTTCTTTATTAAATAAAATTAAAACATAATTAATAAACACGGTAATAAATACTTTCTTAAATGATAGACGGGGCATTTTAAGGTAAGCGTCAAATAGGAATTGAAAAAAATTGCTTTTTCAAAAAGTCAAATCGATTTAAATTCAATTTATCCAAGGGTAAGCATCAATTTTGCGCCAAAAAAATATTTCTAAAATATTTTTTATATTTTTACTTCCATTCTTCTTCTTCTTGAAGTGTAATTAAATTCTTTTCAATTGCTTAGTATGCGAGAGACGAGAAACCCTAGCTAGCACTGCAATAGCCCAAGGCAAAGTTTAATCGCTTTCGGGGTATGAGGTAATGGTGTAAAGGCTGACTCTAGTACGTATTACGTATACGACACGTGCAACGCTCTCACACTGACAATTAAAATTGCATGCATATGCAGCTATTTTATTTATTTAATTGCCACAATTTATTTATAAATGCAGACAGACAGCTCACAGCCTTGGCACGATCACTTGATCGCATCAATCGATCCAATCGATCGATTCCCTTGGCCAGGTGGCTCAAAGCAGCCGCCAAAAAACCAACAACTACTGTTTAGGTAAAAAAAAAAAAGAAATTTAACCTGCAAACCCAGAATTCATCTGCCTCTCAATAGAAAAGAAGAAAAAATAACGAAATACGTCAGCACATATTAGATTATCAACATAAACAAAAATGTTCCGTCTCGACGTATGTGTACACAGTAATTTTTGTTGTATTTCCCCGCCAACTTTTGGGAATATTCAGTGTACCAAAGAAATATGAAAAAAAATAGCAAGAAGGGAAGCTTAGTTCGGGAAGTCGAGGTTTGAATGCTCTTAGAGTTATAGCCCAAGTTCTTAGTCAAAATACAGGTTATAGTAAAAAAATCATACTTATGCAGAACACACAAAATATTCCATCTTTAATAGGGCAAGAATAAGATATAGGCTAACAATTCCTCTAGATATCCAAACCTGATCGCTATATTTTTAAATACAATTTAGAAAGTTTCAAGTCTTTAGCTTTAAAGCAGTGTTACCCAAGTCCTGATTTGCGAGTCAGCAAATTTCTTTGCCCGCCCTCTGCCGGCACACACACAGTTTGAACAGAATAGAAACAGCATAACAGTGCGGTTAAATTGTAATTTTGAGGCTAAATTGAAACCTTTTTAGAGTTGAATATGTATGTTTTAGTTATAGCTATTTTTTATGCAATATACCAATAAATTTGTAGCTTTCTTTGTCTGATATTTCTTTTCTTTTCACACACACCATCCGACATCCGGATGGTAAGCAAGTAAGTCACATAAATCGCTCTGATAAGGCTAGATTGACTCGGCTAGTGATGCTGAGCACTATGTTTATATTTCTTGCTGCCTTTGTGCAAACATCTCCCCATCAGCATGATACCCTTAAAGGGTATACACAAAACGTTGCTACTTCTTTGTATGCCAAAAAAAGCAAACACAGACGAGCGAGACGCGACCAAGTGCCAGTTTTGGGTGAATTGCGGTTATTTCTTTTTTTCGCCTTCGCTTGGGCGGGTTAGAGGTGGTGCATGGGTGGCGGCGGACAGGTGAAGGAGGGGGAGAATGGGAGGGGGAGGAGCTCTTGGTAACCGCAGGTAGGTCGCCAGACATCGGCATACGTGAGAGACCCCGGCCAGACAATGTTAATTAGCACTTCATGATAAGTTGTCTCAATTGTTGCCGTCGTCGGCTGTCGACTGTCGGCTGTCCGGATGTCGGATGGCAGCAAAGTGCGCAGCGGGGGTGCTGCTGTAGTTACAGGGGCGCGCGGGCGCGGATTAAACGGGGCGGACGGGCGTACTCGGCGAGCGGAGGGGGTCACAGCCGACCGACACAACACATTCGATTAACAACAACCGGCTAGCCAGCTAGCCAGCCAGCCATCGCGCAGCCAGCAACAAAATAACAAATCCGTAGACATGCTAATACATTTGAAGTTTCTATTTTAAAACAAAAGCACCAAGTGTCTGGCAAGGAAATTTGTGAAATCTGTGTAGTTGTTCGACTAAGAGGCTACCCTGTCGTAGATAGTTGAAGGAATTAAATATTTTATTGAATGATTATTCAAAATGAGCACAAGAAATAGTTATATAATCAAGATTTCGGGGGTATTATATTTAAGAAACTTCTTATATATGTATTTTAATTTTAGCCTGTTTTTCAGTCTGTCATATAAATATTATTCTATTATCTATTAGTTTATTATTTGTATTATTTTGTTTCACAAAGAAACAAGCTCTTATAGGTAAAAATAAAAAGGAAAGCCCCAGCCCTTTGCTTGGTTATATAGCTGCTTGTCGGAATTCGGAATTGGGAATTTTAGGTGCACTTCCGGCAACATAACAAAGACAAAAGCCGAAAAAACCACACATACATACATATGTATGTAAGATGGCGAAGATAACCTAACCTAAGATGGGGAAAGCTTCTCAGGTCTACCAACAATAAGCGTTAGCTATGGCGAACATTGCACCTAAAATTCCCAAATTCGAATTTAGGGACAAAGTGCTTTAAAACCCTGTAAAATATTGAATACGCAAAACTTACTTAGTATACTGAAGGGGTCCCTTAATTAACAAAAAATTAGATTTTATAAATAAAGATTGTTATCTTCAATATCTTTATGTCAAAACCTTATCGAAAACCTTTAAAGTTTTCTTTTCAATCAGTGAGTATACCCCACAATCACTGGGTACTACCGAGGGCCCACTAAAAAAACCTCAATTCGCGTATCATCAAAAGAATGCCACATGTGAATCATATCATTAAAAATAAAACCAAACAAAAAATAAAATAAAGTCGAAATAAAGCTGCATAAATAAATTTAATTAACGTGCGGTTGTCAGCCCACCACTCCCCCTTCTTAAAACACCACCCCTTCACCCACCACCGACTGTCTGACAATATAATTTCTTGGACTTTGGACGGCGGCTCAAGTCGGCAAACAGAAAAACCGCAAAAAATCGAGTGACAATGAGCTAACCGAAATTCACAAAAAAAAAAGAAAGATAGAAAGAAAAAAGAAATAGTACAAAACACCAGGCAACAAAGGCAAAAATAAATATTTATTAGCTTGGCATTAAAAAACAAATAAGAGCGTTGGCAAAGTGGAGTAAGAGAGAAAATGCGCACAGATAATAGTCATTAAAGGCTTAAAAAATAGGAGGAAAAAAAAACAAAACAAAATTATCCGGAAACATTATAAATAAAAGAATAAGTAAAGTAAATTGAAGTAGAGAAGTAGAAAAAAAAAGGAGAAATAATAGGATTTTATTATAGGAGTTTTGAGTAAGGAAAGTAGTTAATATTAAGATATATGATAAAAAACCAAAACCTAAAAAAATACTTCTTTACATTGAAAATTTGAATTCTTAACAATGGTAGAACTGTGATTCCCGCTAAAGAATATGCCCGACTTTTTTGCTCTAATTTTAATACACAAATTGAGGGATGCACTCACACAAAAAAAAGGATAAAAATTTGTGAAGTAATTTTGAGAGCATGACAAAGTAATAAAATTGCAATTTGCCAGTTAACTTTTTGCGCTCTTTCCCTGTTAACTTTAACAGCTGGCGCTCTCTCCCTCTCTCGTGGCGCGTTTCTTTTCCACTGTTTCTGGCGCTCCACTCTCTCTCCTTCACTTTTGCGCTCTCACCGTTGCGTCTTAACAGCACAATTGGGTCTGTTAAAAATTATTTTTTTTGCGACTCTCTCTCTCGTCCCCCGCAATCGGCTTTCGCTCTCTCGGATCCTCTCTAGAATCCGCTCAATTTAGCAGACTGCTGTCCTTAACAGCGTTAATTTCCCCCATCTATAAGTTAAGCCCTTTAATTTCGGCCCCATTTACATGTTGACTCTGTTAACACAAATTTCGGGGTATTTTAAATTATTAAATAATTGTACAATTTATTTTATAATAAATGGTCAAACATTTGCAATTGTTGAATCCGTTGCGCTTGGATTTTATGTTATTCTTAACATTTTTGCTCTCCCACGCGTCTCTGTTGCCTCCCGCTGTCGCTGTCGACGTCGGCAGCAGTTTCCCAAGCGTTTCCCAAGCAATCAAAAATAAAAAAAATCCGACGCTGCGGACGTGTGTGTTTCGAGTCTCCTCGAAAAAAAGCAATAAATACAACCAAAAGTTTAAGAGTGTGTGCGTGCCTTAGTTAATTCAAAATCAAATCAATCAAACTAAATAAATAAAATAGCAACAACAATAAAAACAATAGGGCAGCGTTACGTCATGGCCGACGCCGCAGAATTGTTATTGTTGTGCTGGCATACTTAAAGCCAAGGAAGCGCGTGTGTGGTGTAGTTTGTTTGTATCTTGAGTGAGTCCGAGTGCCTAAGAGTGTGTAGCTGTGCACAACACAATTGTTTTGCGCTTTTCGCCAGTCGATAATTATTAAAATAAAACAAAAGAGCCAGAAAGAAATATATTTAAAAAAAAAAAACTCGAAAGCTGTGCCTCGTTTCATTGCCACTGCGTTCCAGCTGGCTCTCCTTGGCATAACAGTGGAACACCAGACATTCCCGCTGTTAACCGCACTCGCGCACGTTATGCTCTCTCTGGATTTGAAAAACCGAGCAAAACTCAAATTCAACGTCCGCCAAATTCAAATCTTTTTCGATCGCCGAGCTGCCGAGTTGCGTGCGTTTCGTCGTTCGTTAATAAATAAAATAAATACCACACAAATGATACTGGATTATCCGCAAGTCGAGAGTTATAAATGCTAGCAACATCAACCTGCAACAAAATAAATGTGAAGCGCAAAGCAAATAGCAGTAAATAATAAACCAACACAACAACAACAACACAACATAACATAGCCAGCGTTCCTGTTATATTCAAAAGCATTCCTAATCGCCGCAAAAATCAACAACAGCAAAAAAATAAACAACCAATAAATAACCAAATAGAAAAGAAAATCAAAACAAGAGAGAAACAAATATTAAATGCAAAAAGTAAGGAAAAAATCATTCAAATAACAACAGCTTCAAAAATACCACACTTCCAATTTAATAATAATAATAATAATAATAATAAAAGCCATGTAAATAGTGTTGCTTAGATTAATTCTAAAAGAATAACAAGAAGTTAAATAAAAGAAAGTGTCGCCCAAAAAGTGTCGCGAGAATATGCCGAAAGTTTAAACAAAATTTTAGGAAATTTATGCCAAAACGCACACAAAGCCCTTAAGATAGCGGAATTCCTAAATCAATTCTAATTGTAATCTTAAAAAAGATATAGTTAAACCAAATTCAAAGTAATCAAATCAAAAAGAAAAAGCAAAAACCATCGTAAAAATCAAGGTGAGCAAAAAACAAACAAAAATCAATTTAAATAATTGAGATTAAATTGTAGAAATCTGGATTTATCGTCCACATCTCCTCTGGCCGCTATCTAATTATATGCTATTCATGTTCTATCTGAAATCTGCTCTCTATAAATCGCATTCCGGCGACTTCCTGTCCAACACACACACACACACACACACAGTCGTGGCAGCACAAAAAACAATAAAAATTCGCTTAAAAAAGAGAAACACACAAGACACACACACACGCAGTCCAGTCAGAAATGTCCACTGTCCACAGAAATGCAATAAATTTGGAAATCAGCTCTGGTATTTTTTACTAGTCCGCACCAGACGATATTCCCACAGCCCCCTCCCCCCTCGCCGCTCCATGCCCACATATTCTCTATAGAAATATGAAAAAAAGAATAAAAAGCATCGAAACAAAAATAAAACATTTGTTTTAAAGCATTTTTGAATGCTTTTAAAACCCTTTAATATTTTTTGTGGCTGTCATAAACAATCTTGTAATAAATTAGCCGCGGGAGGTGGAGAATGCAGAAAATAAAAACCAAAAAACATTTAACAAATGTGTACAACTTTATTTGTAGTTTTTGGGGTGTGTCTCTGGCGGATTTTAGCGGCTTTATAAAACGACGACAAAATTTAATTAAGAAATGAAAATGTTGAAATGCTTAAAATCATATTTTAAATGACATTAAATGGGCTTTATGAAAGGGGATTAATATTTTAAATTAAGTGAATAAGTTTGTGAAATTCAATGGGACTTGTATATATTTTTAAATTAAATTTAATTTATTTGCTATTATTTATTCCTATTAATAATGCCTTTTAAATAATTTTCATAGGTAGCAAACCCTAATGAACATTACAGAAATTAAGTTTTAAGGTCTTCAGCTACGTTTGGTCATTCTAAGCAGCCTTCCCTATTTGTTTATAAACAATTTCATGCTATAAACCTCTTTTAATTGCGTATCTAAAAGCAGACACATTTTTTCTGATTAAAAAAAAACAACTTTTCCAACCTTAATGAGAAAGAACTCGGTGAATTCGTGATTTTCTCACCTGGAGCTCAAATGGCTTGGAAGATGGCTTTGATAAAATCGCTTAAAGTCGGGTTTTGGGGCTGAGAAAAGAGAGAAAGAACGCTAAGAACTTCCCAGAAGAGCTTTATCTCTTCTGCTCTATCGGAGCCACAGGGTTTTTAGTCTCGCTTTGGCCTACGAAAACAAAGGCCTCAGCCGTAGCCGTAGTAGAGTTTTTGATAGAATAGAGGAACCACACCGAACAAAACCAAGTCAAAGTCGCGTGTGGCAGGTCTCTCTCTCTCTTTCCTTCTCTATCTCTATCTAGTTGGTAGCCCCCTCTCTCTCTGTCGCACAGCAGTAGGCAAATCACTTCCGTTCAATGAACCCATGCGTAAGCCAGCTCTTCATCAGCTTTTTGCCGCTTTTGCCTTTGCTGCTGCTCTTGCTCTTGCCCCGTTCCTTTTTCCTTTTACTTTGCCATTGCTGCTATGCTTTTGCTATTGCTATTGCTATTGCCTCTTGGCTATGCCACACTCACACACATGTACACCAAGCACACCCAGAGACACACATGTGGCTCAGTCTCAGCCTGTTCGCTCTTTACTTTTTTACACACAGAGCTGGCTGGAATATTAGAAGCAGTTTTAATATACAAATAGTCCAAGAAATCGTTTATTTTATATATCAATATTATCTAGATAAAGATTATGGGTAAACGGTATACATTTTAAAAGTATTATTCAGTTCAAGGTTTAGAAGCAAATAAGAAATAATCTTGAAACGTAGTTCTCTTCTTAAAGTAGGTACTTCGATTTATCTGTACATTGAAGAGAATATATAATTCCAAGGAATCATGATGACATCTTGAAAAAAAGAAAATTTAAAGTAAATGTCATCATGATATATTATTTTTCTTTAAATTTAATCACTTGTAAACCTAAAAAACCACGAAAAAGTCTCACTCTTCAGGGAATTTATAACAAATCTTTAAGTTTTTGTTATTCATGCTTATGTTTTTTTAAGTTTCTGGGTCTTTATGTTAAATATTTTATAGTCTACACTTATTTCATAATATTTAAATACAGAAAATACCCCGGGTGATTCTATTACTTCTCCCCCAACTGTCGGAATTCCCACACTCGCGCACATAAAAGTAGAAGAGTTCTCGTTGTTTTTGTCGTCTTTGGCTTACCTTTACGAATACACCTGGCCTCCCACCTTGGTTTCCCCCATTCTTTCCTCCATCCCCCCTTCCTTTGAGCATAAGAATGTTACGCATACGCCTCGTATGCTGCCACGGAATATTTGACTCACTTTTTCGCCCACTTTTGCTTGGCCTGCACATTCCGTAGCATCTTTACGACTGGCCATTAAAATGGTTATTATTTTTTTGTTAACTCAAGTCAACCATTCTTTCAACCTTTCAAGAAATGCCAAATATTTGCGGCAACAAACATATTTTTGCGTAAATAAAATAATAGGAAATTTTTAATTAAAAGTTCATGAGAAAATCACGAACCGGCAGCGACCGGACCTCGATTGACCAGTAAATTAATCGAAAGCTAATTAAGCAGCTGACGACACACACCCATACATGCATGTAGGGCCAAATCAAGGTCTTTTGTTTTTGCCATATATATGTATGGTATATATTATACATATATATCGCTCATACGCCCCATGGCCGCTTATCAAGCGTCTGGTCTGGTCTGGTCTGGTTCTTCTACTCGCTTCTGCTTCCACTTCTGCGTCGCTTCTTTGGCTTCTGGCGACGGCCCAGAGAGAAAGGTGGCAGAGGAGGTAAGGCGACAGCCGGTCTTATCAGTGGAACGTTTTTGTATCAAAGACCCCAACACCACCAAATCGGGCGGGCGCTCACAATATACAGACAGAGATACCTGCGGTACCCATGGACTTGAGCACCTGTCCGGGCATCGACGTCAACAACACTTCCCGCGCCACCCACATGACCGCCACCACTAAAAACACTAGCGCAGCAGCAGCACCACACTGGGAAAAATGCCTGAAAGTCCAATTAAGAACTATAACAAGGAGTAATTCTAATTTTTCCAAATATTTTCTTGGTATATTACAAAAATATTATTGCTTTGAATTCTTTTTAGATTCTTAAAATCATTTTTTTCTACAAAGTAATTATATTTTTTTGCAAAGAAAACTAGTTCAACTTAATGAAATTTAAGAGTAAATTAGTTTTTTAAATATTATAACACTTTAATCTCAGTTAAAATTCGAAAATATTTTTTTTCCATAGAAAAATAAAGACAATTTGGAAGAAAGGGGTATTAAAAGTAAAAATGGGAAGAACTAATTCCTAAAGAATATTTATAGGTAACTTTTAATGAAAAGGAAATCACTGCTAGTTTCTATGGAATTATTCTTTTATTTTATTCATTTTATTTCATAACTATTTATGAATTTGGTTGAAAACAGTTAGTATTTTGTAGTTTTAATTGAAATCAAAATTCTTTATAAATTATACACTATTTTTCAAAGTGCACAACCACACACAGCAACACCAAGTAACACCACCGCAGCCACACTATACACAGCAAGCGAGCATGAGATTAGAGAGCGGACAGCAACTGACGAACGGCGAGCGACAACATTCCCCAAGGTCATTATTAGTGCTGCAGTGAAGCAACGAAAAGGGGGAGGCGGTCTGTAGGCGTTGAAAGGGGCGGAAATCCCCCCCAATGCAGCCGGGCGGCGACTGATTGAGGGATGATCCCAGTTTCTTCGATAAGAAATCCCCAGCGAGATGCTGATCCGCCAGATAATCACGTGTTGCCGCCTGGTCTTTGACTGACCCCCAAAAATAGTTCAATTAATCGTGGGTTAATCGTACCTACATATATAGTGCCTCTCTTTGGCTTCGGTTTTCTCTCTGTTGGAGTCTTGGAATATAAACATAAATTGTCTGGAGGCTAGTAGTTTAATGGAGAGCTATAAAAGAGTAAAATTTTAATTGATTAAGAATTTTGCTAAGGTTACTAAGCTACTAAAAATGTTTTAGACCTCTTGTGGATTGGGTTTACCTTATAGTGGAATTAATAAGGATTATATATAAAGTTTTAACATAATAAATAAAAGCCAGTGTAAAATTGATATGCATTCTTCGTATTAGGAAACATTTTAAAACTCAAAATACAGGGAAATCCCATTTTCACCAGTCTTATTACAAGTCTTAGACTAAGATTAAGACAAACAATTCCCGAGACTGTTGATCTGATGAAACCCAACTTCCTTGAAGACCCATTTACTCATCATCCAGACAAGATAACATTAATATAATCTTTCCTAGAGGCTTAACTGTGTCTGCCCTGTAATTCCATTTAAACTTAAATATTATAGTATTATTTGAATGGTAAGTTGGGCATACCCCGCTGCGTTATAGATTCCCCCATTTTATTATTTATTGTACCCTGCAAAACCGAGCGAATCATTAGAGTTCATAATCAAGTTTACACACACAGCTGCGAGCAGCGAAGCCGCCGACTGGAAACAAACGCACATACTCGCATATAGTCATCAGTTCATTCCAATCGGAATCGGTCGCTCGTCTGGGTCGAAGTCTGAAATTTGTTGTTTTATTTCGTTTCGTTTTTACTGTTTCTCCCGATTGTTGTTACTACTTTTTTTTTGTTCGTTTCGTTTTGGTTTGATTCTTTTTTTTTTTTTGCCATTTGTCGTCGTCGTTGCTTTTTTTCCATTGTTTTCGTTGGCGACTTTTCTACAGACATCTGTATTATATGCGAAGTTTTGTATATTTTTTTGATCTGAGTTTCTTCGCTCCGCTGCCCGGGTTATCTCCGCAAGCTCTGGCCAACTTTTTTGATATCCGCCGAGACTTTGCCACTGCATACATTTTCTCCCATCAACGCCGCGATGTCTGCCTAATGATGCTAATTTCTGTTAGTTTCTGTTAAACGAAATATCTGGAATTTTGGGGGCTTTCTTTTGTCTAAAGTCTAAACACAATCCCACCTCATCTTATCAGCTTCGCGGGGCTTTGTTCATTCAAAAAAGAAATACAAAAACAAAGTCTTTACAAAAAATATGATATTTCCGAACCGGACAGACAGGCAGCGAAATCGCTAATCGATTGACATGCGGTCTTTGCCTGATTGTTTGGGGGGACGTCTCAAGAGTCCAGCAGAAAAGTTCATGTTGAGACTGAGACTGAGACTCGGGACTCGAGGCTGGAGAGTCTCGGCGGCGATAGAGATAGAGAATGAGGCGGGAGACAAGCCAGATTAGTCAGCAGCAGATTAGGCAAAACAAAAAAGAAGGAAAACGGCTAATTGCAAAAGTGAAATTAAAAAATAAGCGGCTTAGAGAAATATGGGTAAACCGGGAGAGCAAAACAAAAACTGGGTCGCTCCAACGATTATATCACAAATTCAAAATATTTCTCTCAAGTTTGTAAATAAAAAATGGGATTTTCTCTCTTTATATAATATCTCTCTCTATATATATATAATTCTTGATTGTGTGGGTTGGCGCGCGTGTAGGCGTTACAATGATTTGCAAATATGGCAAGTCAGTCCGAAGCAAAATCGACACAAAAATTTGTCAGCCCAGATAAGTCGTAGGAATAATCAACAAATTGTATTTCGTTGATTATAAATCTAAACTTGCAAGCTTGTACACGTATGTTTTGTAATTGTAGGAATGTGAGTTTTGTTATGAAATTAGCATATATTGATAGGGGAAATTCCCAAGTTGATCTTTAAATCACGAAATGCGATAAAATTATGACCGAATTTGTAAAGTTAAAGGAACTTTACTAAGATATTTTTATAGGGAATTCCCTATTTGATCATAACTCTTTTCTGTATTAAATTTTGAATAATTTTCTTATGAAATTTGATATGAAAATGTTTTTTAAATCATAACTTGAAGAAACATTTCCATTTATTGGGAGAAGGTTTATTTTATTTTAGAGATTGGTGATTTCATCCTTGAATATTACCAAAAAATATATGTATTTATTAATGTAAAAACATTATATTTATTCTTATAAATTAACATTTTTATTCACATTTGCTTTTTTTTTATCTACATAAATATAAAACTAAATTAATCACATTTGCTATACTCAAGTAAAACCTTCTGGGAATACCCTTTATATGTGAAAATCTCCTTCTAGAAGAAATGGAATACGTCTGGAGGCAGAGCAGTATCCGATTACCCAGAGCGACCCTGACTTGTGCCACGTCACGCCACATACGCCACATACTCCACAAGTTTGTGTGTGGTCAGTGTAGACGCTATATATGCCATATATATACTTACATATGGCGACGGGAAGGAGGTTGAGACAGACACCAGCGGATGCCGGTCGCCCAAAGGGGTGAAGGAGGAGCTAGAGGCGGAGGAGGGGCCACCTGATAAGCTCATAAAATGCGAGTTGGGGCCTAGGAAACGAACGGAAGCTGACTATCGCGCTGCGAGGAGCGAGTGGAGCAGATCCCAGAGTGCAGCAGCAGAGTCCCAGACACTTGACAGCAGCGCTCCGCTTCGCCACATATATTTTTTTTTATTCTGCTTCTGCCACACACAACACACAATGGCGCGATAGCTGAAGAAGAAGAGGCAACGACAAGAGCAAAAACTCCTTTGCTTCTTGGAAATTTGTCTCGACAATCAGCAGACCCCGAAAAGCTAAGCAACATTCTTGGGTTTCTACTTTTTCTGCTCGTACACAGACAACAAAACTATCAAGTTTTGGTCATTTTCATGTTAAAATGGATTAGTTTTAATTCGAAATAATTGGGAGATAATTTACAAATAAGAAATGATGACCATTGGCAAATAAAATTATTGAAAATAATTGTTATTTCTGTATAAACTTTTTAGGAAATTAATATTTTAAATTAAAACCAGTATGGAATTGAAATCAATTTAAAAAAGTGTCCAAAAGTATGCTAAAAAATATTTAAAATTCCAAATTAATTATAAATTCAATAGTTTTATCTTCTTTTTAGATAACTTTTCACTTACTTTCAAATCCCAAAGCGATATCTGTGGCACCCCTGATAAGAAACATAATTTCTGTAAATGTTTCCTCGAATATTAGCTTCAAGCCTCCGCCAAAAAGTAGGCAATATTTTCTATAAACTTCAAATAATGGTATTTTATGAGTATTTCGTTAAAGAAGTGCCTGTAATTTTTTCTCTCTGTCTCTATACATAATTTTTGGCTTGGTTACGCCCCTCGAGTTGAGCTTAGGGGCCACTGGCTGCCTGTGGCCTACATTTCCATCAGACACGAAACCCATGACTTGGAGCTACTACCCCAGAGTGTGTGTGTGTGTGTTTGAGCTGGAGTGTGTGTGTGTGTGGGGACTTCATCAATGATTTATTTGCGTTTCGCGTGTGAAGCAGGCAAAATTTTATGTGTCAGAGTGTCTGTGTCCTGCTGAAACTTCCTGCTTGAATGTTTTCGGTCGCTCGCATTCGCACTCGCACACTCCCCATGAAAATGTAGGTCAAATATTTATCTTCCGCCTGATATTACGTAAGATTATTTGTCTGTCTGACGGGAAATGAGTTTTAGTTTTAGCTTTAGTTTCAGGTTGGCTGACTGCTAGAGCTTCGCCGGCTCGTAGACAGCAATTAAAGCCCATCATAATTTTCTGGGAAAGGAAATCCCTTCAAAGCGCCGGCACCGACACAAAAGCACTAAAGACCCATCCATAATCGCACCATGGCGTCATAGTGGCCCCCGTCCACATATATTATACATATATGTATTTTAATGTCTGGTTCCATTACGAATCGATATGGCATCGAAATCAATTCGAATCAAGCCCACACGTGCAGTGGGAACTCGGAACTCTGAATCAATGAGCGATTACAAATGGAATCACAAGCGCTACAACAAAAAAAATAGTATATGTCTGCTGATAATAGTTGCAGACAGGCTGCAGGGGGAGCCGGGGGAAAACCGGGGATTTGAGGGCTTTGCCACACCAAATAAAATTCCACGTGCTAGAGCCCAAAAGCCAAACTAGCAGCAGTCAGAATGTTGAAATTTGAATTTCAAATTGCAAAAGAGACCGAGCGACACATAAAAAAAAATAAAAGAGCGGCAATTTGTTGTTCTTTTTGTTTTGCTCATAAAAAATCAAAATAAAATTCCGCAAAAATTTATTTTTATGTCTGGCAAAGAGGAGAGTATATGGTAAGAAAGAGGGAAACTGTCTCATATAGGCCTCGAAAAACAATTTTTTTTTCTTGTGTTTTGTGCAGATGAATGATCTCTGAGGTGGTTCTTTTCGGCAGACTGCTGTGGGGTGTAAAATATATAGATAAAAAATTGTTATTTTGTTCAGCAGCCGAAATGTCGGACACAATTTTGCGGACCAAGCTAAACAGAGAGCGAGACGGACAAAGGCCCGGTAAAAATAGACAGACAAATTGTCGCGTCATGCTAAAAACAACAAAACAAGTAAAAGGAACGAAAATTCATTTAAAAATAAAATTGAAAACATTGTCAAATGTTTTTGTTCCGCAGGGATGCAACGCAACTAAAGAAATACAATTAAAACAAAAAAAAAATGAAAAATAGAGTAGAGAGAAAAACAAGAAATTGCAGAGTCGGCGTCTGGCATTTTAACTTTTGTTGTTGCTGTTTCTGGCTCAGCGAGAAATTTATGGTCTTGCAACATTTAGACAGATAAACTAGCTCCACCTTCCGCCTCCTTGGTTTTTTCGTATTTTTTGCTGTTGTTTCTTGTTATAAATGAGTTGACCCTGCTCGAAGAGAGACGCGCCAACATTAATTTCAATGAAATGCAATTAGCACAAATAGATCGAAATTCCAAGTCGCTGATCTGTCTGCCTTTAGCAAAGAGACAAAAACAGCAACTAAATGAAAGAGAAGCGAAGGTTTTCACCAAGAAAATTAAGCGTTATTTATTCAAAAAGGAGCAGGCAATATGTGCAAACTGATATATGAGTTATACACCATTTATAAGGTATCAGCTTCTATGGGTGATCCAATTTTTCCTGTGTGTAGCTGCGCACACACACACCCCTCTTGGCTTTCATCTCTCTGAAGTGCTGCCGAGTTTGGGCAAAACGACTTGAATTACAATAGAGGGAGAGACTTCAAAGCGGAAGCGCCGACGACCGACGCTTGTCGCGGCTTTTGTTTTATTTACTTGTAAGAAAAATCGATTGCATGGGAGACCCGGCAGGAGTCAAGTCAGGAAACTTGACTATAAAAGTTTGCCAATAAGGTAAAAGAAGATAAAACAAAATGTAGCAAGTGCCCTCCTAATAGGGAATCCTATTAAAATTATTTTTAGAACATGGTTAGACCTTTTCTGGAACCATATAAAATGTTTTCTAGTTACCATTTTCTATTTCACATAAATATTTAGCAAGATAAAATAAACAGAAATTATGTTTAACTAATTTATTTTAAATTTCCTTACGTAATTATTAAGGAAAGTGAATTTCTTTACAGAAATGTAGGTTATGAGAATAAGTCATATTTTTTAGCATATTCCATTCCCCTCTTATAAGAATTTTAACAACCCAGACAACGTAATTACAGAGAATTTTTGGGCAAACATATAATTAAACTTGCCTCTGTTTGTCTGCCACTGAATCATGAGAAATAATACTAAATTCCAGACGGGAACGAACTGGTGATTAACGAACTGGCGATTAATGAGCTTTATTGTTTTCGTGGCCAACTAATCTGTTATACATATTCGCACGCACACAATCAACCATCCATTGATGCCAGAAATTCGTATATGATTCAGGTATATAACATAGAAAATCCCTCGAAAATTGCGACATTATCAATCAATTAATGTTATTTAAAAACCATTAATAGGCTTTCACTAATCATTTTGTTTGGCCAGAATCGGAAACTAAACCAACGTTTATATAGGTTTTTTTTATATAAAACGCTGGACGCTGCCGGAGCTTTTGCACATTTGAAATTTATAAATTAGCTCCACGCGCTGATATCAATTTGCACGCCTCGCATTTGTGATAGCCGATAGATAAAAGCAGAAAACGGAGGGAAAAAAAGGAAAAATATATATAACAGCAACGAACCATAAATAAAAGTAGGGAGAATAAATGCCAGTAACCATCACGGTGACAGGACGATGAATGGCCTGATTGATTGATTGAAGAAAGTTTTAAGTTGAAGCCTGATAACGGCTATAAATTTCGCAAAAAGTTAATTAAAATTGTCGGGGCTTATCTGTAGACGCAGTTGCAGTAATGCAACGGTGATGACTTTTGCGCACAACGCAATTGCAGGGAGCTATATACATATATAGGTTTACCTGATAAAAGTGAGTCATCTAAGGGGCACCTCTTTACTCTTTGTAAATGCTAAAAAAATATATATTTTAAAGTTCCTTAGACTCCCCGCCACCCGTGGCGTATGAGTAATGATGGCATTACGTATACGCCATGCAAAATGCTGTGCAAGTAACTGGAGCGCTGACAGTGTTGCAAAACACCAGCAGAGTTGCCACAGTTAACATAGGGGTGGCGTTGAAAAATGTTGCTACTCGTCGAGGATATATATTCTCTATTGTTCGGGCCAAAAGGGCCCAAAAGGCAAAGCTGCTCCCTCCTTTTCTCCCCTCCTCCATACATGAACTAGTTTTTTCGGTCTGAGTGCCGCCATCCACTGCCGCCCCCTTTCTGCGACACGCCCACTAACCCAGTTTTTGCGGCGGAGAACTACAAAATCTAGACAGAGGGAACCTAAACGAGGTCAATGAGTCATTGGCCGCAGGCAAGCGGAGGGGGAAAAAAAAAAAAGGAGGAGTCCATAGTGCAAAAAAATAGAAAAGAAAACGAAGAAAAATAGAAAATAAGTGGAAGAATGGACAAGAACATGTGAATCTCCCTAGGAGGCAGCAATTTTTTGTTGTTTTGCGTAATATTTCGAAGCCTCTGTCAATATTTGCAGGCCAGCGCCAAGCCACCGCCATCATCATTATCATCATTCGTCGCAGTCATCGTCATCTGCAAACAGAACAAAAGTCTACATCAACATCAATTTCTTGGGCGGCGCGGAAGGTGGCGGAAGTGGACCCGATGCCGACGTCAAGTCCAAATGGGGAAAAAAACCAATCGGCAAATAAACAGAAAGACAGAATCAACAAAAAGTATGACACAATGTTGCAATAAGCCAAGCAGGGGATGGTCGAAGACCAGAAAGCACAGGAGATTATAGTTAGATACTTTGACAAGGACGGGGAAAAAGGTAAACAGAATAATGCATAAATTGCTTTTATTAGATCAAAAGGATATCCGCATATAGGTTTTTGGGACTTAAAGATAACAGGAGCTTGAGAAAACATGTATAAAAGGAATGAAAAAGCACTTTGTATATGATGAAGTTTTATTCTGTTTTATATATTCCTTATTTCCTTGGGATTTCTGTGAAATTCAATGACTTTAAGTGTATCTTAAAGGCTCTAGACATTTTTCGAACCTATTTAAAGACAAATTGAACTGAAAACCGTAGTTATTTCAAGCATTGTTACAGTCATACGTACAATTAGCTTAATTATAAACCAAATCCTGTTCGAATACCTCTAATGCAGCAAGAATTTGCCTACTCTATTATCAAGTTGCTCGAGCCGACGCTGAGAAAAAGATGATGAAATCGCAAACACACCAAAGAAAATGCCATACGCTGCGTATACGTAACCGAACTGAATTATTGCGCATACGAGGGGTTGGCACAACTTGCCACGTGATTTCCTTTCCCATTAATTAAATTGCGATTGTGAATTATGAAAAAAAAATATATATAAATCCTGAGGAATCCCAGACACCAAAAGGGAGCTTAAATGGGGATTCTCTTCGCCAGGTTGTTGTTGGTGGAATGCACTCGCTTCGCTTAAAGGTCAAACGACATCGTCATCATCATCATCATCATCATAATCATGATGAGAAAAACGCCGCTGCCTGCTGACTGGGCGAGGTCGACGCCGCTGTCTGCGGTTTGTTTCAGTTTTTATTTTTCCTCTGCCTTTGCTTCTTTGCATTTTGCTCATTCATTTGCATTCCCTGCCCCTTTCCGTTGCCTCTGTTTTTTTTACTCTGTCTGTTGCTGTGCGCAGTCTAGCTGCAAACAAAAAATGCAAAAATAAAAAAAAGGGTTGGCCTCTCACCGGGGGAATCAAAAATGGGGAAGGAAAAAAGGGCCAAAGGGAGAGAGAGAGAGGTTTGCCAACTAGAGGCCTTCCGACTTTTCATCTTCTGCGCCAGACAACATTGTAATATTTTTCTGCACAAACTAGACAGAAATTCTTGCCAAAAAAAAAAGAAACAGATCAGCACAGAACAGAAATATATACAAAACCGAATGCAGACGAAGCTGACGTCAGCTGATGATGCTGTTTGTTGTACTTCCTATATTTGGCTTTAAAATTCCCTTCAAAACCAAGGCTAAATCTTGCACTTAAATAACTTAAAAATGTATTTAAACTTAACAAGCACGAAGACAGTTTTCAATTGGATTTTCCAAGTTCAATGTCATCATAAAACTTATATTACAGTTGTTAGTTTACGAACGTGTGCTCCATAAAAGTAGCTTGAACCAGTTTTAATTCGCACTGAGTTTTTAAGTTCACAAATTATGAGATGTAGGAGATTTTAAATTATTAAATACTTATGAAACAATTATTTTCAAATGGCATTTATATCACAGAAACGTATATTATTATATTCTTATATTATTACTCAACACATTCTTTGTAGTTTTCCAGATATGCTACTTTTTAAAACAGTATGAATCCCCTCTTTAGAATAAGGCTATATCTCGCCTTTAAATTGCATCAAAAATATCAGAAATATAATCACAAGGCACCGAGAAAATCTAAACGTCAAGTAACAAAGGCACAACACACAATTCCATTTGATTTTTCAAGTTCAATGTCACCTCAATGTATTATGATTGTTAAAAAAGCTTATGATAATGCCTTTAGTTAGTTTATGATGTACCCGCGGAGAATGCGACGACGATCCTCGCTCGCACAACCTTGACACCCAATCAAGGTGTCATTGGCATTGCCATCCAAATGGTTGTATTTCGGCCAGTGTAGCGGGCTTTCGGGGTGTGGGATCAAGTGTTGCCTGCACTTGACTGTCATTAGCGCGGTGATCATAATCATTGAATTAATAACCTTTGTCGTTGTGCGCACTGAGTGCGAAGGAAGGAAAGTTGATCGAAAGTGATCTTCTTTTGCGGCGCTCACTTAATCAAATGCAATTGTCACCCCGAAAAAAATTAAGGGAGATCAAGGCAGAGGCTTGATTATCTTTATATATAAAGGCATTATCCCGCCGCGGTCAAGGAACCTTTTCGTGAGGAAAAATATATGAAAAGAGAGAGAGATTTAAAAACAAGTTTCCCCACCATCCAATCCGATCCCCATTCGTAAGCTTTGCCCACTGTCGTCCGTTCAATGTCCGTTCCACTATAAAAATAGCCATGAAAGCCGTTTTGGTAGCGACTATGGATCTCGGTCTCGGAAAGTGTTAGCCAACTGTCTGATCTGTCTGTCTAGCTGGTTCGGCGTCGTTTTAATGCGGTTTGGCCGGGTGCGAGGTCTGCCTATTTGCCGTTTGCCGTTTGCTATTTGCTATTTGCCATTTGCTATTTGCGATTTGCGTCTGGTGTGATCAATTCAAATATTGAATCTGTATTCGCTCAATTATTTTAGCACTTTTTTCAATAGTTGGCTGTTGGCGGTTGGCGGCTGGCGGTTGGCACACGTGCGTCAGAGGTTCAATCAAATAAATACAGGCGAGGACCGACGATCGGTTTTGAACTGTTGCCAGGTATTCCCCTCTCTTTCGTCTGGCCAGTTTTTATAGGGTATCAGGTGATTTGTCTAACTGCATATATAGTATATGTACATGTGCGCGACTCCAGACGTAAACGAAGTCCCCAGACGTGCTCAATCATTTCACCTGCGATAAAAATAATTGCAACAAGCCGAAACGAGCGGCACAATTAAAAAAAAGGAAATTACGATAATGTCCGCGGTGTAATTAGACGCTTAAATACCTCTTAAGTATTTATGCCATCGGACAATTGGGTTTCTTATTCATAAATGCCTCAATAATAAATAGTAATGGGAGAGTAAACTTTTTAATAACTTTGGTATTTACAAATAATTACTATAAATAGGTTTTTTCTATGAAAACAAATACGAGAATATATTTTAACAACTTTATATAATGGCTTTAAAATTGTTTATTAATTACTATTTAGCTAAGAAGAAGATTACCTTAGTCATCAGTTCGCATAGAACCTAGAGGATATGATATAAATCTTAGAGATAAGACACTCAATCACAAAAATATCAATGCAACCTTAAAGATAATATTTACGTTTGAAATGCAGCCAGAAATATGTCTAACTTTATGATTTTTTTTTTGTAATATGTATTTGTTACGCTTTTGTCACGCTCTGAGCACTGAGTAGTACAGGGTAACCGAAAAGGCAACAAAATAATTATCAGAAAAAACAAAGGCCATAAAAGGCAGACCGAAAGCGAATGACAACAGCCAGCCCCAGCCAGGTAGGTTGAGTCACCTGAGACGGAATGGTTGAATCCGAGTGACAGCGGCTGGGAATGCGCAAAAGTCTAAAGTGCCACTTGTTGTTGTTGTTTTCGGTGGTGTTGTACCTGTTAATATTATTTTGTTGCCTCCGCTGGCTTGGCTTTGGTTGAGTTGAAGTCAGACGCGAAAGAGTCATAGAAATTGTTGACATATTTTAATTGGTTGCCGCTGCTGTCGCTGTCGGTGTCGCAGCGTTGTTTGTGCCTTTTCACTCTGTACATTTTAATTTTAGTTGATTAACTTTTGTCTGGCATTTGTTGTATAATTTGTTCATGTCTGTCTCACGCTCGCTGACTCTTTTTTTTTTCATGTTTGTTTGTTTTGTTTTTCGGTATATTACTTACTTTTTTTTTGTTCGCCGCATTTCTCTTTTTGATTAAAAACCATAAATTACTGCTGCAAATCCAGAGCAATCATCGCTTTGGAATATTTTCATTTTCATTCAGCGGCGGCGATCACCTCGTCAGAGAGGCATAGCTGCGTCATTTTCGCCTTGATGAAATTGCGCTGCGGATCAGACAGAGAGCGTCATGATATATTTACTATATGTAGTTGTAAAATCTAGTTGCGCAAGCTTTCGCGTGTATCTGTATATCCCCAATAGTATATCGGCGGGCACTGTCTGGCAGTAGCTGTATCTGTATCTCGACGTACACTACGTACGTATCTGTGAGCGTATTTGCTCTGTTACAGGGTCTGCGACCGCGACGGGTGGCCTCCGTCTGTCTGCCGTTCTATCAGCAGCGGCAGCAGCAGCAGCAGCGTCGTCTGGCGAATTCGGAATGTGGCCGCCTTGCCATATAGTTTATATAGTTTTGCCTATATTAATACCCATTGCTAATTGCGGCGTTTGTGGCTTTGTCACAGGTGCTCGACAGAAATAGCCTTGGACTTTTATCGGCGGGGATTTCTGGGTGAAAGCTCAGTCTTACAAAAATAGAACTATCTTTACAATCAATGTAAGGGTGCAGGGTCCAAGAGTGACTGTCTTTTTATTGTGTGTATTTCTTACGTTTATTAATAGTTTTATTTATTTTTAAGTTTGACTACTTTGTATTGTTTAGTTTTGGGGGATCTATTACCTTAAGGTTTTAGTCATTATTAATTAACAGATGAGATCAATCTAGGATTAGATCAGTGATGCTTAAAGCTCTGATTCTGCCCGGAATAATGCCCCACTGCGGTAAAATTATTATTTTGAGGCCTTTTTTAAAATTAAATATATATTATTTAAGACGCTTTCTATTTCTTACTCTCACAAAATGCAACGTTAGCATGTTAATGAAATAAACTACCTTCTATTAGGGGTATTCCTAAAATAAATTCTAACATATTTTTTTTAAATGTTGTTCTTTTAAAAAATATATCATAAAAATATAACCTACTTTCCCCATTTACAGGGTACTTGTCGTGTGTCAATCAAACCCTTTAAACTATTTATTTTTTCGCTTATTTGTTTATCGAACTGCCGCTGTCCGCCTACATTGGCTGGCTCGCTCGCACTTACTGCGCTTCGATTGCGCATGTGTGCTTGTATCACTTAAGTCGTCTGCTATCTAGTCTAGACGCAGACGCTATATATGTATATATATTCATATATATATATATCGGTATATACGGGTAACGGGTGACAGTAGTAGCCGGGGTCTTTCTACAGGGCGAAATCGGCGGGCGAGCAAGCGAACGAGCGACGCGTCGCGCACCTTGTAGATACGAAAGCGAACACGTATCTGTATCTACGGAATACGTTTACAACCAGCGACAGTTGCACGGGGTTTTGCTCTTGTTCTTGCCGCCAGCTTTTATTTTGTTGTATTTTTTTTTTGCTGCTCCTTCATTGTTATTTGGTTGGTTGTGGCTGTGGGCCGCATTCGTTTTGTTTCGCTTATTTATAGTAATTAAAAGCGTTCGTGAGTGGGAATAAGTTATTTAAATTAAACGGAAATTTAGGAGCAAGATTGTAAGTGGAAAAGAATACAACAAAAAATACAAGATTAAAAACCAATTAAAATATGTAAGAAAATACTATTAACGTGGGAATTTCGGCTTGTATTTCAGGAATTTTAGAAGTACATAATTGCCAAACTTAAAGGAAAACGTATAACCTATAAGGGGTTGTAAGCTACAACTATATCTATAAATAGAAAATAGCATCTTAATAAATAAAAAGAACCATAATTAGCTCGGCAATTGTATTTTAATCAAAGAAATATAGGTCAAAGTTGAATAAAACTCAAGTTGAACACCAAGTAATAACAAAAGACAAGCCCTTATAACATTTACAGAGTAATATAAATGTTATATTCTTTTTAGGAATAATTTAAATACAAGTAACGTAAGAAAACACCTCATAAATCAGAGTGACAACCTGTATAAATATTGTATAAATTACCATAAACTTGCACACTTAGAGAAGTAAAAAGAAATCGCAAAACTAAACACTTTTCTTTCACTTTCTCCTCGTTGCAGGTCGCTTGTTGCTCATCGCCATTAGTTTATCCGTGTGCCTGGCCTGTGGCAGTGTGTTGGTGGCCGCGATTGCCCTTCGCCGCTCATCCAACGCAGCAGCAGCAACATTGACCGCAGCAGCAGCAACAGCAGCAGCTACTGCAACATCTGCAGCAGCAACAGCAGAAAGAGGCACTGCAACAACGCGCCGGATACGTCACAAACGTCGCTCGTCGCAACGACGGCGCAGCAAAAACAACGCGGTGCTGTCACCTGGGATCGGGATTGGGATTGGGATCGGACAGGATACCAACTCTGCTCTGGCCCTGCCACTGGCGACAACAACCTCAACATCGGGCTCCACAGCAGCGGATCAGACAGCTATAGCCGTCGCCGCCGCCTCCGCCTCCCCCACAGCAGCTGCAACAGTAGCAGTAGCAACAAACGCAGCAGCAGCAACAGAAACAACAACACTTTTGCCAACCGAGCCGGAACATTCTGTACCCGTAAGTACTCACTGCTCACACTTCCTTTCTCGTCAAGCAAACGCAAAAAGAAAAACATGAGAATAAGAAGAAACCAGAAGAGGAAAATGCGGGAAAGAAAAGCGGAAAGAAAAGGTTCTGGTGGGTGGTACATTTTTTGGGTGGGTTCTTAGTCGGTATCTACGTTACACTCTCGGAAAGGATTTTGATAAAACTTGCGACCTGGTATGAAGTTTAGATATACTTTACTGACAATCCTTTGTTTTTTATAGATCAAATACTAAATCTTATTTGAAAATGATATTTTATAACAATACTTTACTGACAATCCTTTGTTTTTTATAGATCAATTCAAAATCTTATTCGAAAATGATATTTTATAAAGATCTCTACAACTAAAGGGCCTACTTAAAGTTGACATCGAATTTCATTCATGGATTTCATATATTTCGATATAATTCTATTCTTGTTTAATAAGATCTTAATAACAATCGAGATATTAGAAGTATTCACCTAGTAATTTTTATCTCCTAATCTCCATATCTTTTGGTAATTATTGTTTATCAATATTAATGATATACAATTTTTTTATAACTAGCTTGAATTGGTAAATTAGCTTGAGGAATATACATATCTTTTATAATAAAAAAAAGATTAACCCAAAATGTTAGGTTAAATGGGATCTTTGTCTTCCATTATAATTAAACTCTATAATAATTGCTTTCTCAATTACTCAGCAATTTTGATTGCAATAAAGTTGAAACTATTTTTATTGGCATACGTGTTGCCAATTTATATAGATGCAAATGATGTTTAAATTGTTCATTAAAAGGCGTCTGACCTATTTAAAAGGGCTTTTAATCAACCCATCAATCAATCAACGCTAGCCTTGGCATTTTTTTCCGCTGTGTAGCCGCAAAGGGGAATGGCAGAAAGGAGACACGTGTCGAAAGTTTCCTTTTTTCATATTTTTTTCTTTCTTTTTCTTCGCCCTCGCCTTTGCCAATATATTCCATGCATTCCCTTTTTGCGAAAAACGAAGAGCGACAGAGGCGTAGACAGAGAGAGTGGGAGAAGTGGATGAAAGGAGCAGGAAAGGTCCTTGAAGCAACAGAGCTGGAAAAAGTGGGCGGTCGGGCTGCGATGCAGACATGCTTAAATTGCTTTCGTCGTCGCCAACGCAAAAAGTCTTATGTAACTGCGCCTATGCCCATTTATGCCGCCATTTCTCAGTCCCCCTTTTCTGCGTGTGTACGCCGGGTGTTATGCAATGCTGTCTAGATGCACAGCACGTCCTTTTTCGCTCTCTCTCTCTCCTTTTCTCTCTGTCTGTGTCTCTCAGTATTCCAGTCTCTCATTTGGCATTCAATTTTTATCACTCCGCAAAAGCAGAGAAACCTAAAAGGAATAAGAACAAGAGCCAGAATTGGGGAATCCATTTGGCGTCTGGCAATTTTATACGTCTTTATTATAATGGCCAAGACAAATTCAATTTCTCCATCAGTGCCTCACGCTTTGTCTACTTTTTTCCCTCCCTTTAAATGCTTTCTATGTTTATACACGATATTTAATGAGTGTACATGGCATACCCACAATATACATCTTATGGAAGAGTTTTCCACCTTGAAAAACATCTTTGAGGACGAAGGAAACCATACCAACAGTGTGGTAAATCCCTGAAATTTTTTTATAAATTTAGATGCCTGTTTTGTGTTTTTTTTAGGCTTTAAGTTCAGATAATAGCCATTAAACTACTTTAATTCGTATAGTTTTGAGTCGTGTAGACTTGAGTTTCTTTTAAGTTTTTTTCCACGAAGTTTATTGGACATTAAGTTTGTACTCAAAATGAATAATAGTTTATTAGAACTTCGCATTTTGTGGCTGGCGCCCAAGGAGCCATAAAATATGCACTCTCTTAATGAAAGATTTAGCCATGTTTAACCTGAGTTGAAGTTCAAAATAGTTCTGCTAACTCTTGCTTAGTCACAATCATGTATAACTAGGTTTTTATGCTGGGAAATCCGTCACATATAATTAACCTAAGGCTGTTAAGACTTTATTAAGTTTAACTGAAAGATGTATGCCTTGATAGCAAGTAAAAAGTTAGTTTTAAATCAGGTTTAAGCTGAGTAACATTCCCAAATAATTTCTGGTAATTAGTACTAGCTTTTGTGTCTAGTCATTATGACGAGTCATTGATGCTGGGTAATTGGTCACATGTATAATTAATCAAATATTGTTAATAATTTAATAAGCCTGGTAGAATATTTTTAAAGCTCCCTTCTTAAAGGGTATCTTCAAGTCTTTCCCGGTCTTATTTACCTGGATATTTGCTCATTGAATCTCCACTAGACACCGGCAATAACCTTCAAGCTCTACGATTTACTTTAACGACACAAGAAGACACTCTTCAAAAAACAAACGCCGCCCACACACACGTGCGATTTTGGTGGATTCTCGTCCGTGAGCTCATTGGGCCAAAGTTGTTAAGGCGGCTTTTCAGATTGTGGTTTTAAGATTTCCCAACGAGGAGGAGAAGGAGGAGGCAGGCAGGTAGGGGGGAGTGCCGCCGTGACGCCCATTACAAAAGATTAAAGTCGGCAACTTTGACAAATTGTTACTCGCTTTGCTGACATCTTCCAGTGCGCATTTGCTCATTTTTCTCCAACAGCTAGAGTCTTGTTTCATATTTACTTTTTTTTTCATCTCTTGTGTTTAATTTGCCCACGCCAAAGGCAAGCATTATGAATGAAGCAAAGAGGGTACAGTGGGTACTCTTTGAGAGGTTTGTTTTATTTAAAAAAAAGTGTTATTTCGTATTTAGGTAATGTTAAATAGATACAAATTCCTAGAAATTTTTAAAAAGCTTAGAAAAAGGGGATTGAAAACTGGTTAATTGTCCAAATCTATTTAAAAGTGTAGCTTTTAACAGAACTTTATAAAGATCGTATGAAATACAAGGAGTCCACTAGCTTATACACATTTCTTAATATATAGACAACTACCTTCATCAGTATCCTTTCTCATAATAAGTTTAAAAATTCCCAAGGCTTGTTATTTAACAAAATTAACTTAAAATGGTTTTTTTTTTTTGAGATAAACACATATAAATCTTCATCTTCTTCATCAGCATCCTTTCTAAAAATATTTGATAATCCACGAGTACTAGCCAGATATTTCACCTATTCGGGTTTTTACCGTGATGAGAACATAATTAATGAATGTTTCGTTCGACATTGTTCAGCCACTCTGATCCCCAACCCTCCGCAAAAGTCATTTGGAATACCGAGATGCGGATGGAAATGGAAATGGATGTAGATGTGGAAGCAGTGGAGACAAGTGCGTGGGCGGGAATTGGCTTTGCTGGGCGGCTGCCTGACGGCGGCGGCGGCGGTGTCGGGAAATGCGAAACACAATTGCCGCTAATAACCCAAGGCGTTTAGGCGAAGCAGAGCGACGCTGGCAGCGGCGTTGTGTTTTAATCGAATTTTATTTGCCGCCGTTAGCCAATGAATAATTCAAATTGATTATTAAAATGTGCGCTCGCATGTGCCTCTGTGTGTGCTTGTGTGCGAATTTCTGCACACACACACACACACACGTGCTTGCCTAGCTCTGTAGGCGTTAACATTAGCAACGTTAACATTAGGACGTGTGAGAGCGAAACGGGCTTTCATTAAAACCGTTATCTATGCCAGACGCACGCACCAGACGCAGACATGCATAAATTAATTAGAATTACATACAGCGCGAGTGAGCGAAAGGGAGATGCAGAGGAAGAAAGAAACACACACGCACACACATAGCTGTTCCTGTTACGGAATTTTTCGGAAAGTTGTACATTTTTGGAGACCTAAATTTGTGTTTATCGAAATATTTAGCTTTGATGTATTTAGGTTCAAATTGAATTTAAACTCATCAATTTCTTACTTACAAAAATATATATTTAAATATTTTAATTTAATAACACATGTTTGCCTATTTATTTGTAAAAAATCATGTTAGAAATGTGGAAACATTCTCGACTAAAAACCAATTTCCCTTTAATATGAATAAATCGGCTTTTTACTTTATTATCGACTGCTTCAAAACCATATTTCATATTTTATAATCTACAGCAGTGATGTCCAAGCGCCCGCCTCTTGTGGTTGGCAAAAACTCTGCCGGCTCTCTGCCGCTACACAGACAGTGTAAACGGTCGTGTGGCGTCGGCAAGCGTCTTCGTGTCGTTTCGGTCGCGTCGTTTCGGTCGCTTCGTGGAATTCGACAACGAAGCGCAGTGCAAAGCATTAAAACGTCTCGCACGAGGCCAACTTCGTTTTTCTCTTACGCACACAAATGCAAGTCACATGTCATTGTATTTGTGTGGACATCACTGATCTACAGTTACATAAATCGCCAGGATTTCAAATCAAATGAGAATTTGCCACAAAGTATGCTACAAAATGTTACAAACACTTCAAAGCCATATCTTTGGCGTCCCTGTAAATTCCAATTAGGCTCTGGGGAATTTTATAAATCGGGTAGTTAAAAAATTAGATGGGCCTAAGCAAACACAGAAAAAGTCGGAACTTTCAAGGATTCAAACAAGGCCAAAGGTAAATAAAAAAAGAACAAAAACAAGGGTTTACCCTCAATATTATGTCACTTTGCTCCCAAAAAAAAAAAGAATAAAAAAAATAAAAGAAAATAAAAAAGAAGCACGATAAAGATAAACAACAACAAACAGCGACAGATGCAGAGCCAGTGGGAACAAGCATGTTAACTTATGGCCTGGGCTTAGTCCAACAAAGGCAACAATTACAATAACAACAACAAACAGCAGACATTTCTCTTACGTCAGAGTCTGGCACACACTCACACAAGCACACGCAGAAACACGGACGGAAAATGAGGTTATTGCCAATCCCGTCTGCAATGCTCGAGTAAACATTTTAACCTAATTTTTTGCACAGGCAGCCCAGGGTGTGCGGGGTGGTGTGGGGTGTGTGTGTGTGTGTGTGTGTTTGCGAGAGGAGACGCCCCAGACAATGTGATGCGATATTTTCTGGTGCTCAGATTACCAACAAAAAAAGTACAACATAATAATAATAATAAAGAAAGCAAATATGGCAAAAAATACACATACAACAGTCGAATATGCCAACAAAACTACACACACCTGGTGTAAAAACCCAGGTTGAATAATGAAGATGTTGAGTTTACAGATTTTAAGGTTTTTATACATGATTCTGACTTTAATTTGAATTTTGCTTCATTTTTTATTCGGGATTTCTGTGGAATTAATAAAAATCAAAACACAAATGTTTGAGGAATCCTTAAAAGTTTACACAAATATTCCGAATAATTCCAAAGTTTTAAAAGTATTTTTTTTATAAAATTGATACAAGTTTTTTAACGAATATTTCGTTTACTTTGGAGTTTTTTAGGTTAACGTTTTATTTAAAGTTTATAGGACTTTTAAAGACGGTAATCATAATATAATATGAACTCTCTTACTTAGAAATAAAGTATAGTTGTCAGATTTAACCGATCAGCTCAAGTAATTAGTTTTAGTTTCTTTAATTCAAGAAAATCCGTCACAAGTCAAGATTTTATTGGCAAACAAGAAAAACTATATTCTATATAGAACATTCGGTTAAATAGTATGCCTGTGAAATTGAATTACATATATGAAACAGACTTACCAACACGCACGCAAATCTCTGACCACACAATTTTACGAGATTTTAATTTACAAAATTGCATTTGCATATTTGTATAATTTACAAAGTCCGCGGCCGCCGACGTCGTCGCCGTTGCCGAAAATATTCGTGCTGCTCTATTATTTGTTGTTGTTCGCGCAGAGGATTTGTCATTTCTTTCATGCTCGCTTGCACACATCAATCGCCAGGTGAGGCGGTGGGGCACTCGGGGGTTAAGACACATAAAGCAAAACAAATAAATAAACAAAAACAAAAAGCACACTCACAGAAACATAGAGAAAAAAGGTGGCCAACGGAATGTGGAACATGTTGAGTTATGCGAGAAGGGGTTGGTATGTAAAAATCAGGTAGGAAGGAAATTTAATTTTTTGCAAAAAAAATTGGGGGGTTTCTGGAGTATTAAATAAAGCGAATGATAATAATTTTGATGACTAATTAGATAGCAATTTTATAAAAATATTAAAAAATAAATAAAAAATGTATATAAATAAAAACATAAATACAAGTATAGAAGCTATAGCTTCTAATCTGTATTTTTTTTTTTATGTTATATTCCTAAATCCAGATTAAATCGTTTTGTTTATTTTTAATACGTAATACTGTAATACAGTCAATCGTCATGCAATCGATTTTATAAACTGGAATAAACTTGCGAATCAGGGTCACACTTTCTTATCGATTAATCGATATGATAGACATGATGTAAACAAAATAAGGTGAAATTCCAAGTTTAAAATAATAAAATGAGAATTTATTTATGTTCAAGGGGCGGTTTAAAGTTGCATTTGGCTGAAGTCAATTCCAAATGCTCATATTTTTATTCGCTGAGCTTTTGATAATGACGTCACACATCCACTTCCTATCGAAAATGTCTGTGGCGTCACCTTATCTCCCTCCCTGCGTTAGCTCCTTCTTTCTCTCTCTGTCTCTCGTTTGGTTTGGTTCTGCAAGAACTTTTTATCGTAAAATTTACCGCAAATGCCTGGAAATAAGAATACGAAAACTGTGAAAGCCGGCAGTCCGCCGACGCAAGCTCGCAAAAAGCCCATCAAATTGAGTCTGGCCGATTTCCACACGCTTCTAGATCAGAAATCATCTCCGGAAAATGGCAAGCGCAGCAATGGCCAAAAAATGAAGCCGACAAATGACGCCGAACGGCCAATTTGGCAGGGCGGCGATGGAGCTCGTGGTCGTGGCCGTGGCATTTTCTTCGACAGTTCTTCTCTATTTACCAGGAATCTGGCTGACCCCCAGCACCAGAATAAGGTTACCGAGGTGCCAAGAAGTCCGGAAGAACCAAAGCAGAGCCCCAAGCCCTCGAAGAGCATTGAAAAGGCGAATGGATTTGATTTAGTTCCCGAAAATCCAGGTAGCCGCCAGCACCAGAATAAGTCTACCCAGGTGTCAAGAAATCCGGAAGAACCAAGGCAAAATCTCAAGTCTTCGAAGCGCATTGAAAAAGCGAATGGATTTGGATTAGTTCCCAAGCCCTCGAAGAGCATTGATAAGGCAACCCAGGTGCCAAGAAACCCGGAAGAACTAAGGCAAAATCTCAAGCCCTCGAAGAGCACTGAAAAAGCGAATGGCTTCGGCATAATTCCCGAAAATTCCGGAAAATCAACGGAAATTGGTCATTCTGAAAGGGGCAAAGTAATCTCAAGAAATCAAAAGTCTCCCAAGAACCCAGAAAAGCTCGATGGCCTTCTAACAATTCCCGAAAATCTAGAAACCAATGGGAATCTCAAGATATCCCCCCCAATAACCATACTGAAGAGACCCAATCTGAATGATTCCACACGTGGCCGTCCCAAAACCCGAGTACGATCCTGTCCACGGATCCCCACGCCGCCGAGAGATGTACCGCCGGAACTGGAGTCAGTGGACCGCATGACGTCGGCAGACTTCCGGCACGACTACGGTGCCCATCTGGAGAATATGCGAACCCGGCAGAAGGGTCAACAGCACATGCAGTTCCTGGCAACGGCCATCCAGCAGAACAGGCATCTCTTCAAGGGTAGCAGCATTTTGGTGCTGTGCTGTGGACCCGGCACCCTGGCCCTCATGGCTGCCCAGGTGGGCGCTAGAAGGGTCTATGCCGTGGACTATTCCCAGGTCACCGGCTATGCTGAGTTGGTGGTGCGAGAGAATCGCATGGAGAAGATCATAAAGGTCATGCACGGCCGCATAGCCGATATAAAGCTGCCCGAGAAGGTAGACGGCATCGTATGCAACTGGATGGGCCACTGCCTGCTCTACGAATCGGAGGTCCTAGAGGTCCTGGAGGCACGCGATCGCTGGCTGAAGAAGAGCGGCTTCATACTGCCCGATCTGGGCTCGCTATATCTGCTGGGATCCGAGGAGCGAATGCTGAAGAACGATCGCTGCAACTGGTGGCTTAGTGTCTACGGCTTCAACATGAACGCCATGCGTAAATATGCCCTGGCTGAGCCGCGCTATGCCAAGACCACCGGGGAACACATCCTGACCCTGGCCCATCGCATCCTAAGCCTGGACTTGAACAGGGCCAAGAAGGAGGATCTGTTGATAGATCGCCGCATCAGGCTGCAGGTCAATAAGGAAGGCTATCTGGAGTGCTTTCTGCTCTACTTCGATGTGGAGTTCAGTCGCTCGCACATCCCCCACAAGATGAGCTGCAATCCCTGCCTGAGGCTGCCCTACAAGTCCCTCTGGCAGCAGACCGTACTCTTTGTGGAGCAATCGTTTGTGATGCGCAGCCGTCGCCACTATGTGGGCCACTTGAAGTTCAAGCCTCTTAAGCCGGACAGCTTCAAGGAAATGGAAATCCAGATCGAGTTCTTTGGATGTGACAACTGCGACGACGACGTGAATGGGGGCCATTGTGATCGTTTGGTGACGAAGCGGTGGCTCATGCTGGAACACTTTCAGACTTTTAGCGAGGTGGCCAGTTGCCAGGACGAGCGAGCGGGGGATTTGCAAATCTATTAGGTGTAGTCTCTAGATTATAGGGTTATTCTGCCTCCACTGACTTGTCTAATTTCTTATTAATTTCTTTTGCTTGCAGATGCTATCGGTACAGACGGCCGGCTGCGCGGGAATGGAGCGGCTCGGCGTTCCGACCCGCACATCTTTGAGCACACCACCCGATGATAGGTAAGTCCCCTATAACCTTACTTTATAGGAATTCATATAACTAATATATTTCCTCTTTTTCAGGGATCAATTTAGATGTAGAATGCGCGTAGATGCGCTCCAAGCATGTGAGCTTCTGGCTGTCCGTGGCGAGACTGTGATTCGTGGCAATCAGCATCAGCATCAGCAGCAGCATCATCATCAACTCCAGCAGCAACAGCAGCAACACCATCTCCATCACAGCAGCAGCAGCAGCAGCAACAAGCAACAACATTCCCACCATCAGCAACAACGCATGACAACTCCAAGCACGCACAACTCCGGCGGAGCAGGAGCAGGAGCAGGAGGAGGAGGAGGAGGAGACCAGCAGCTGAGCAGCAGCAGCAGCAGCAACAACAACAATAGTATTAGCAGTAATGTGGCGCGAGGCGGCATTGAAGCCACCACCCTCAAGTACGGCAACACGGGCAGCGGGAGCGGGAGCGGGAGCGGTAGCGGCTGCTACAAGGGCGACTGCGGCAACTCCTCAACCGGATCCTCGTGCAGTTCGCTGCAGAGCCACAGCAATGACCACCACCAACATTACCAGTACCAGCTGCAGCAGCAGCAGACGCCCCGCTGTCCCCATCACGTACCACTGCCGGACAGCGAGTACGGACAGGATCGCCATCTGCAGATCAGGAGCAGCTATCAGGTGGGTTTCCTCTACAGTAAGAGATATTTAAATTTTATACTAATTATTGTGTCCCCCGGCAGCAATCGGAGATCACCAGGTCGTACACCAAACCGCCGCCCAATAAGACGGTGCGGGATGTGCCCGAGCAGATCTCGGCGGGCGGCTGTGGCATCTCCAGCTCCAGCTACCGTCTCACCACGCTCCAGGCCGCCTCCTCCACGTACTCGCCCGCGGGCGCCACAGTGTCTGCCTCCTCATCGTCCAGCAAGTCCAAGCCGAATGCCATTAGCAAGTTCTTCTCGCGGATCAGTTCGCCCAAATCGCCGCCAAGCTGTTCGCTTCAGTCTTCTTCGGTCGCCTCTGCCTCTGCCTCAGCCTCCTCCGCATCCTCCGTGTCCATGTCATCGTCTGCCTCCTCGCTGGCCTCCTCTGCCTGCGTGTCCACCTCATCGTCGGCCTCCTCGCTGGCCGCCGTGCCCCTGGCCACGCTCCCGGTGTCGAATGCCGCGCTGCTAAAGAGTACGGCCTGTGGCTATGGCACAAATCCTAGTGCAACTCATATTTACGCGGGACTGGGACCCAGTACACAGCTGCTGACTAGCCTGGGAGGAGCCGGAGTTGGTGTTGGTGTTGGAGGAGGAGGAGGACCGGCAGCGGGAACGCCTAGCGGGAATTGCAGTCCGGAAAGAATACCCACACCGCCGCTGTCCGTCTCCGTGCCAATCGGTGCTGGCCTGCAGCCGCTGAGGCCAAGCGGGAGTAGCAGCAGCACCGCCAGCTTACCCGCCGCCGAAACTCAGTCTTCCTTCTCCTCCGCTGGAGCGACGGGAGGAGATCTCCTCCCGCTGACCACGATGAGCCGCAATAATTCCAACTCTAGCATGATGAGCTGCCACTGCAGCTGCAATAGCCGAAATTGCAGCCACTGTGCGGCCAACTCATAACTGAGCTCGTGTTAAGTTTAAAAACTAAAATTTAAATATACTTGTATAGGGGATGGTGCTGCTGCCGAAGCCACACAAGAGATTTCCAAGGCAAGAGTTAGATCATGTGTTAGATGTGTATGTGGGAAGAGAAGGAAGAGTGTGTTGGAGTCACTAGCTCTAGTGATTTCCACCCTTGAACTATTGTTGTAAAATCTCCAACATCCCCACATATATATATATATATCTACAGCATATATTTTTTTTATGTTAGCCTATGTTTAATATCTATTATGTTAAAGTTTAACAGATTTATTTTGTGTAGGTCTGTCGCCAACTTTTGCGCTGGTACGAAAAGACTGTTTATTAGTCAGAATTTAATTTGTAAATGGAGATGAAAAGGAATGAGTTAGAGAATGAGTTCGGGGGGGGGAAGGAAAAGGAAAAAGAGAAGACATAGATGCGCTGCCGCCTTAAGCACACTCACCCACATAGACCATAGACCAGAAGAAGGTTCATTTAGTTCTTGTAACATCATTTCCATTCGCCACATGAATTTTTTTTGCTAATGTATAAAGTAAAGAAGAGCAGACATAATAATACCCTAAAAACGGCAAGGGGATAGAACGAAAGTAATAACGAAAATAAGTGAATATGTAATGTAATTTTATGAATGAATATTGTATACACACACCACACACACACACACTTTAGTTTGAATAACTCTAGTTTTTAACGAAAAGCCGCTCTTAACTATACTCTATCCCTCTACCCCTCTATCCCCCTATTATTATTATTATTATTATAATTATTATTATCTTATGCATGGCCCATGTGCTGGAACACACGAAACACACCACACCACACACACACACAATTTTTAGTTCAATTGAAATTTGTATTTGTATATTTGCTAACGGAATTACAATGTAAAAACGACAAAAAAAAAGAAACAAAAAAATGAAATGAAATCTATGTAAACCAAATTGTAGAGAAATTATTGTTTTTATTTTGATTTTTATTTCTTGGTCGATGCTATAATTCTCCCTTTGTGGACTTTCTGCTGGCTTAATCCGGGAAACTTTTGTCAAGGAAATAACTCCCCAATTATATTTACAATTATTTTTTGTCATTTGAACTACCCGCCACCATTTGAAATCGAACTGACATTTCAAGCTTGCATGATCGTGCTGACACTGTAAAGTTATCGATAAATTTCCAGTGTTGAAACGATAACTTGTCAAGCTAGAAGTTAGTTTAAATTTAAATAAAAATAAAATGATCTGTTCAAGGCGGTTTCGATTGGAAATTAAAAACCAAAATTAAATTGGCGATCTTTTTGTGTGTTTAGTTTAGAGAAAAATAAAACAATTTTACGAATAAAGCCCACTGCAATGTAAATTCTAAGCACAAGTTATCAATTTTAGAAAACTTTTGGAATAATTATAAATATAATTAGAGATCTCATCCTTATAATTTGATAGAATTTTTTTATCCCAGCAAATGTATAAAATGTTATTCCAGACAAATCAAATCCTTAATCCAATTAAAATTAATGGAAAAAAAAAGAGTATCAAAGAATTGAAGAAAGGTAAATGGTTTCAAGAACTTACGATCCATTAAATCAAATTTAAACCACATTTAACCGACAATTTAGAGGGAGAAACTAGGAAAATATGATGATGATAACGAATTCAAAATAAGGGAAAAAGAAAACAAACTTTACTAAGCCAACAAGTCCTACAAGCCTACACTTTAAACACATACGATATAGCGATGATATAGCTCGATGTCTATGGATCAACAACGGATACTTAAAGTAATGAAACCGGAAATAGCCCGAAATCGAAATATCACAGATCAGCAAACAGGAGACAATGATTAACTAAATAAAACGTGTAGAAATTAATTAATTAAATAGGTTTAAACGAATTAAGTCCAGCTAAAATATCGAAGCGAGCACGAATCACGAAATCGTTGAGTCAGCGCTACACATATTTACACATTTATACAATTAATTATATTCATAAATATAATTTAAACAGGCCTAATTTCAACTACCTCCAAAACTGTTTTTTAAATTAAACAATTAAATTCGAAACGAAGATCAAGTCTACGAATTATGTTTAGCCAAAAACTAAACGGTAACTAAGTAAATCAAATGACAAAACAAAAGAATATGATTAAATTATAGTAAATTAATTGATTGAATTACAATTTTTGAGAAAATTCAAGCCGATCGATCGATTAATTCAAACAACAAATCAACAATCATTGACAAGTAATTAATTTTACACTTTATATATACGATATATAATATATATATATAACGATATGCTATCTCTGTACATTTAAATCGAGAATACAAATGGAAGCGCACACGAGCTGCGTTTTGAAAATGCGAAGCCGTCGACTGATATTTATAACAAAAGATAAATCTATATAAATAAAGTAAAAATCACAAGGAAATCACCCGAGAGATTCATTTGTAAATACACCGCGAATGCAGGACAATGCGTGGAGGAGCATTATGTTAATGTAAACCCAGACAGGACACTCCCCCTACTCCGAACAGTACCCATCCGAGATCATAATCCACAACTCCCCGTCCTTACAATCCCCGCAGGAAAAGTTGCACCCACACACTAGCGAAATTTTTTAAAGCGCATTAAGCCAGACGTCTAAGAACATAATAAATCTATATATAAATCGATATATATATATATATATATCTGAATACATATATATATTAAATGAATACCAATTATTGTTGTTGTCTCATATAAAAAAAAAAAAGAAAAACAAAAAACACAAACCGAATCCATAAAAACAAAAGTGGAGAAAAAACGAAAGCAAATTTAAAATATATTTCCAAAATATATAGAATATAAACTTTGAAAGCCAAAAATAACAAGCAACATTTGTTTCTTTTAAAGAGGTATTAGTCCTCGTGGATCTGAGTTCCACTGCAACATTCTGCTACATTCTCGAGAATGGTCCATTCTTTTACACGGGGTCTCCCATAAGGGAGGATGGTCCATCCAAAATGAAAGGACCGTACGATCACCATTCGCCCCGAAGGTTTCTATACATACTAAAAAAAAATACCGAAAAATATCGATTCTTAAGCGATATTTCGTAAGTTCCTTCCCTAAACCTTCTAACGCTTCCCTAATTTTTTATTGTTTTTGAATTTATGAATATTTTTGACATAAAGATGAATGATAACTAGATCTAGCGCAGCATTTCGTGGTCGCCGAGAATAATTCGATGATCCTTAAGCTGTGGAAGGAAAATATTTCTACTTTGCGGTCGCGGCAGAAAAAGACGTGAGTATACGCTAGAGGTGGGAGCTTTTATATATCGCTTAAACTTTAAAGAATGGAACAGTTTAGCCTTCAAAGTGCAAAGTCGCCTGCAATGCTTGGTTACCACCCCTTACCAAAATGGGAAGTCTACAAATAGACCTGTTCAAGAGTTGATTGACGCTTATAAGCTGATATCTCCTTATAGCTTTGACTGACTGATTAGCCAGTATCAACCTCAAAAGTTAGGGCATTCCTTTGATGCATCATACTCACCTCCGCTCCCTTCACTTTTTTATCAGAAAAGTCAAGAGGTGACAAGGGAAAATAACCCATAAATTAGTCACCAGGCCAGAGAACTCCTTACCAACTGTCCCACATCATGCTCCAGTGAATCACAAACTGTATTTAGATTTCTCCGAAGATAGAAAGCCACTCCATGCCAACACATGTTCAATCAATTTGCATTAATGAGTTGCACAAATCCAGGCAAAGTTGTTAGACAGCGTCTACATTAGTGGGTCGTCGCCTTGAAAGACGGGGGAATTCTCACGTATTTCTTATCACAGCAACAACTCATCAGACAGATTGTGGAAATAAAACAGCAAATAGTAATTGACCGAAAAGGGCGAGGTAATTGGAGGGAAGCGACGGGGCGCTAGTACAACCGATTGGAGCGATTTTTGCAATATTGATAAGAGTGGTTAAACATAAGCAAAGGTTTGCCATTGGCACGCGTCCAGTGCTTCCAGGTCCGTCCAACCGTTAACAGCTCCCAAAAATAGGAAAATCCAGTGCCTAATTTACAGCAGCCATTAAAAGTCGTCGCTCGCACCGGAAATCAATCAATCAATCCATTCAATCATGTCACAATTGTACTCTCTCGCGGAGGTGTCCCAGCAGAATGGCAAGAACGGCAAGCCCTGTTGGCTGATCATCAAGGGAAACGTGTACGATGTCACCAAGTTCCTCAGCGAACATCCTGGCGGCGGCGATGCCCTCCTCGAATATGGCGGCAAGGATGCCACCAAGGCCTTCAAGCAAGCCGGACACTCCAGCGACGCCGAAAAGGACCTGAAGAACTTCAAAATTGGTGAAATAAATCCAGCGGCGCCCATTCAAATCCAGCCCACTTCCCAGGCTGCCAAGAGTCCTGCGGAAAACAACAACACAATATCCGGCGATCCACTGCCGGCAAAGAAGAGTTCCAGCGGCGGTTTCCTTTGCTGTTGCTAGAGACGAACAAAGACCCCAGCTTCATTATGTGTATATCTTTATATATAATTGATTTATTAACATAATAGGCTCAGGTCGTTATTAATTTAGTGTAATTAACTTGTAACTAGGTCTAGCTTTCATCTCTCATACTCAACCATCATCGTGTCCATACAAAACTCTAGCCTAAGAAGATCAACTCTGCTTACCTCGCGATCTGAATAAATTGCAAACAAATCCGGCGGAGCAACTCCACCAACTCTTAATCGAAAAAAATTAAACTAACTTTGACCGCTGCTAATCGCTGGGCTCCTCGGCATCCGCCGGCGGATCACTAGGGTTGATCGTCGCTTGGAAGGCACCGCAGGCAGCGTCAAAGTATTCCATCGAGAAGCTCGTCACAGTCACCGAGTGGTTGCGCAGGTAGTGATAGAATCTACTCGACTTTCGCTCCTGCCCGACCCGCTCCCTTTCGCTGCGGCAAATGGAGCGCAGGTTGGGTTCAAAGTCCAGCGCCTTGGCGGAGGCGGAACGCATCACTCCGTTGCCCAGATGCTCGCAAATGGTCACTCTGGAAGGGGAAAGAATAATAATAATATAACAAAAATAACAGAGAACATTTTCTAGGTAGAATTTTGAAGAAAATATATTTTAGAAGAAATATTATTACCATTCTTAAGTCTGTTTTATTTTCTGGGAACCTAATCTTTGGGGTAATATAACTTTCTCGAGTGGTTTCACATCTCAATTACTCAGCACTTTAGGTTTATCTTTCCTTTATATAGGCTGGCGGCCAATTTTATGAATGATCGTGCTTTTATGACAGCTAAACGATCGGTCATTCCTACTATATGCCTTAAAACTACGATATGCAAAAAGAAAACAATATTATATGACTGTCAGACGATATACAAGCCCAGACTTCCTTTTACCATCGATTATTCTTACGGCAGCTATATACATATAAAGAACTGATTACACTTTCAAGATATTCCAAAACTGAGGAACGTCAATTCGAGTTAGTTATTGATTGACTTTAAACCAGGGGTCCGCACCATTACATTGACATGCCAACACTGCATTTGTGTATGTGAAAAATGAGAGAGAGAGACTTCCGTCTCTTTCATAAGTAACAAGATATGACAAAAAAAAAAAGCTAACTTTTGTTTTATATGCATAATAACTAGCTATAACTAAAAAAACAGCAATTTCACGCAAAAAGCGGCTAGATTTAGCTAGAACATGACAATGCGGCAGCACTAGCCTTGTGCTTTAATTTCGCCGAAGCGAAGCCGAAGACCTGTGCCGAAGTCACACGAACGTTTATACTGTGAATGAGAGGCAGCGACGCCGGCAGAGAAATTTCCTATCCCACGGGATAGGGCCGTGCGGACCCCTGCTTTAAACCAAAGTAACATATTTTCGAAAATTGAATGTAGGTGATTCCACTGCTTCATCTACATTCTTGGGCGACATGTGAATGGACCGAACAGCTGATCCGGCTTTGTTTACATTTGAATTGGGACGGCGTCCATAGCGCCCATTCAATGACTTATTAATTTACATGCTTAGAGCTTCAAAAACTTGTGAATCAAAGAAAAATCGTGTGTTTTTGTGTTGTGAGGGCAAAGCTGAAATATTTTCCTGCCACAGCTCAAGGAACATCGCATTATAAAGAGATGACCACGAAATGCTGCGCTGGATACAGTTTTCATTTATCCTTTTGTCAAAAATATTAATAATTAGAAAAAAAACAAGATATTAGGGAAGGTTTGGGAAAGGAACTTACGATGTATCGCTTAAGAATCGATACTTTGCGGTTATTTTTTTAGTATGTACTGAAACATTCGGGGCGAATGGTGAACGGACAAACCGTCCATTTTGGATGGACCATCCTCCCTTATGGGAGACCCCGTGTAAAAGAATGGACCATCCTCAAGAATTTAGCAGAATGTTGCAGTGGAACAGGACTATTAGAGTTTATGAAAGACATTTCTTTCGAATGTTTCCTGCATCCCCATTAGTTACTTTTTGTGTGAGGAAAACTTTAAACTATCTGTACTTGTGATCCAAAGAAAATAAGTGAAACTTACCTCTGTGCCGGCTTGTCGAACAGATTGTAGGGACACTCCTTGGCCGCCAGTCCGGTTTGGAGAGCCTGCTCCACCAGCAGGTGCGCTATGTCCTCCGACAGATGCAACTGCAAGCGATCGCTGCCATCCCGGCCCGAGTCCATCAGTGCAGCCACCGAAATGTTGTCGTAAAAGGCAGCCAACGTGGCGAGGGGTGAGGCGTTTGCAGCAGCATCGCTCTTGTGGCCTGTGGCGCTGCTTAGCCAGGCCTTCTTTGGTGAGCGGGACTTCCGCTTGGCAGTGTTTTTACCGGCTCCAGATTGCGGCTGCTCCTTCAGTAGCGGGGAATTGGACATAAGATCGGGGAGATTCAGGCGGAGCAGGCGAAAGTCCACGGGAAAGGGTATCCGATGCTGGACATTCTGCGGACAGGTGAAGAACTCAAACAATCGCTGATGGATGCGACTGCCATCGACGGTGGCTAACCGACTCTGTGAGCTTTTGCTAGGCGATCTCACGGCTCCCGTTCGGCCGCCAGTTGGATCACCGCCACTTTGAATATAAAACTGCAGCTCCATCAGGGTCTTGCGCAGATTCTGCTCATTGTACAGATACAGGGAAATCAACTCGTCCAGCTCAATGGGACAGTTCTCCATCAGGGACAGAACAGCTAGGAATCGGGAGATGTTCAACGCATTCGGGGCCTGGAAATGGATCTGATTCTGTTGCATCAGACGCTGCAAGTGGGCGCAATTTGGATCCGTGGCCACCACAATCACCGGCCGCTTGGAGCTGGCTGCCAGCGTGTAAATGGCGTCTGTGAAGCCAGCATCCATGTTATCAAAGACGATGTCGGCGTCCTCTATTAGGATCAGGGACTTGCGCTCCTCGGATGGCGGTTCCACAGCCTTGGCCTTGGCTTTTAGGCCACTCTTTTGCAACTTTTGGAGCAACTGCTGCGAGGATCCACCGCCCGCCGCCGTCGTCTTGCTATCCTTCCTGATCTGATGCGACTGCGTGGCTTCTTGGAGTTCCTGGATCAGCTTCTTACCCGTCCGCTTCATCCCCGCATTGATCTCCAGCACATTGAAGTTCATATCGTTGGCCAAGGCAAAGACAGCATTGGTTTTGCCACTGGAGGAGGGTCCCACAAGCACCATGGTGTTGCTATTGACGCCCACAGAGCTGGAATCGTTGCCCATGTCAAAGAACGAGTCATCCAGGGTCTGCGAGTTGCGATTACTGCCACCGCCGCTGCCACCACTCCAGCTGGCCAGGAATTCCCTGAGCTCCTGCACGGGCGTCAGATTCACCAGAACCTGCTCGAACAGCAGCGGCTTGTACTTTTCGGTGAAGAGCAGCTCGCCATTCGGTGCCGAGGATGGTGGCTTCGCCTCCTCATCATTCTGGTCCACCGATCGCTGCTGCTCCATCGATCGTCGCGAGCGTCGTGTAACCACAAAGGATTCACCCCCCTGCTGCGTGTCGTGTGAGCTGTCAATGGCGCTGAAATGACGATACTTTTCCCGCATCTGATTGTAGCACTTGAAGGTGGGAAAGCGGTCAAAGTCGTTCTTCCAGAGCTTCACAAACCCCCGCTTGTTCTCCAGCTGCGGCAGAATGGCGTAGTCAAGCTTGGCGTTGGCGTTGGAGTTTCTACTCGATGTAAAGTCAGCTGGCAGGCAGCTGGTAAAGCTACTACTCGTCTTTGAGCGACGTTTGCTGGCAGTGGACGTAATCTCCGGACTGGTATCCTCTTCCCTCAAGGCAAAGGGCAACACCAGAGGTTCTTCGTTTGATGCAAAACTCTCAAATCCTACATGCGCCACGCGGGGAAACACCTCGTAGCTCTCCTCGTACATCTGCTCGTTGGTCTTCTGGCGGATCTGCTCTTGCCGGATCTTATCTGGGACTCCGGACTGCAGGAATGCCTGGCGTGCCTTCAGAATCGAGGGATCAGGGCTTGGCTTTGGCAACTGGCGTACGAAAAGCGGCGCTAGTTTCTTTGGCGTGACAGCCGGATTGCTATTGTCCAGATCAATGATCTCCACAGATTCCTCGGCCTTTTGGGCCTTCACCTTAACATTTTTAGTGGGACTCGTTTCCAGGTCGTAATCGTAGCGCGCCTTGCCCGCACAAGAGCGACGTGGCCTGCCCGATGGCGTGGATTCCGTATCCCCAATGGGCGTCTCCTGCTGGCTCTTCCTTCGTTGCGTTCTCCGTTTGGGCGTCTCCAGTGGAGGGGTTTCTATTGCAATATGATGCTTTTCGGCCAGTTCCTTGGGTGATTCCACCTTGGCGAAGTAACCAAGCAGGCTGTCTCGCTTTTTGGTGGGTGAAGACAGCTTGGCAAGGAAATCCTCTGTTTCGGGATCTGGCTTTTTGGCCTCTACGCTGACCACCGCTGCCACACCTTCCACGGAACTGAGCCGACGACCGCGCGGCCTGCCTCTAGGACGTTTTGTTGTGGGCTCAGTGGGCGCTGATGAGGGAGCCGAGGCCTCTTTATGGTCCGCCTTGGTTAGCATTTTCTTCAATCTAAGGGAAGGGATTGTTATTAAGGTTTCTAAATGAAGTTGCCTAGCTGAATGCCTTATTTTTTGGGAGTTCTCTGCTAAACAAATTACAGAAAAAGCAAGCCAGACGAAGTTCCACATAGACCCAAAAAGATAGCTTTAAAATTGAGCAATTAAATCGTAGAAGCAGACAGAAAGACGTGTCGTCGGGAGATTTGAATAAATATCAATTAAGCGGTCTTTATATGCCTCTAAAAGGCCTTTCATTAATGCTTTTGGAACTTCTGATTACACATTATTATATCATAAAAGAGGAAAATAATGTTTTTTAACTTTCTGGCTATACTTTCCCTGCTTACTATCCCCTAAAAAGTAAAACACGTGCCACACACTCGACTTGCGCTAACCCCTAAATCAATTCACAAACACTCACCTCTTGGCCCTTTGTTCCATTTGCTGTTCGATGAACTCCCCGCGAGCCTCGTCCGCAAGCCGCCGCTTGGCGCCTCCCTTGCGCTCGTTCCAATCCTGGAGCAGCTGCTTTCGCTTCGTTTGCGGCGTGGCAGGGCCGCCGCTTCCCTCCTCCTCCTGCTGCTGCTGCTCGGTGCTCGGTGACTCGACGCCGCCTTCGTTGACGCCAATGGAGCGATTGCGGGCACTCATCATGAACTCAAAGACATTGGTGGTTGGCTTGGGTTTCCCGGAGGCTGGCTGGCCGGGAGAGGAAGCCACGTTCTCCGGCTTGCCAGCCTTGGCAAAGTGCTTCATGATGCTCTGGTGATCGGCCACGGGAGTGCTGCACTTGAGGGGACTGGAGCGCCTCCTGCCGTTCTTCATACCATTCTCCTGCGAGGATTTCTCCCGCAGCGGCTGCGGCTTCTCCGGCTTGTCCGGCTTCGGGTCTTTGTGGGGCTTCTCCTGACTTCCGCTTTCCGCGAGAAGAGCGGCTCGGCGCTTCTCCTCGCGCTTCCGCTTGTGCTTCTCGCGATGCTTCTGCTTCACGGAATTCAGTACCTCCTCCATGTTCTGGAGGATCAGCTTGGACTTGGCGCTGGGCGGCGCACGGAGCACGAACGGGGATGTGGGCTCTACCGGATCCGTGCCGGCATTTCTCGTGGGCGTTCCGGGAGGGCTACTCGCAGTGGCAATGTGCTCGCTTGTAAGACAATTTACATCGGTCATTTTCTGCGATCGCTTCTGGTGTTTTCTTTCTACTTTTAGTACATGTTTGCGGGTTGTGTGTGTCTTTTGTGTGTGTTTCTTTTTGTGTTGTTTTTTCTGTTCGAAAGTGTTGAAGCGACGGGATTGTACGGAATTATACGGAAGCCAAACTCATAAGATCGCAACTAACTTAACGGGCGGGGGAACGCAAGAGGCAAAAGCAAAATAATACAATAATAGTGAGTGAGATCTACCTTCGCTGCGATTCTTTTCTGGATTTTGTTACACTCTCGCTCGCCACCCACACGCACACACACTGCCGCAGACTCGCACGAGTGCCGCCGCGTTGGTCACGCTTCTCTAGCTAACGGTACTGGCGGGCCCCCAAGTGGTCACTGCTTTCCGGTGTCCAATTCAGGCGTTTATAATCATTTTACTTGTGTTTTTGAGGATTAAAACGGAGAGCAAAGTGTGCTGTCGAGAAAAAAAGGCGCGAATGATTAGTGTTGATAAACGTTTGACGAAGGGCGATTTACAGCACTAGCAGGTCACGGAAAAAGTGAGACCAGTCGAGGTAATAAACTGTTTTCCAGAACTGGTCATACTGAAACAGATAAATAAAAAAAAAAATTTGATTAAATAAATTAAGACTTGATTTGCGAATTGCCCGATTCGTGACAATGTCAACGTACTACTTTGTTATTGTTGGCCACAATGATAATCCCATCTTTGAGAAGGAGTTCAGCACAGTGAACAAGGAGCTGCGGGTATGTAAACACAGAGGAGGAGCCAAGGAATTACTTATTTACACTTTCTTACCCGTAGAAAGAGGACCACAGGCACTTGAGCCAGTTTATTGCCCACGCCGCTCTGGATCTGGTGGACGAGCACAAGTGGAAGACGGCCAACATGCAACTAAAGTCCATCGATAGATTCAACCAGTGGTTCGTCTCCGCCTTTATCACCGCCAGCCAAATCAGATTTATTATCGTCCACGACAACAAGAACGACGAGGGCATCAAGAACTTCTTCAACGAGATGTACGACACGTACATAAAGCACTCCATGAATGCCTTCTATCGGATTAATACGCCCATCAAGTCGCCGATGTTCGAGAAGAAGTCGGAGATCTTTGGCCGAAAGTATCTGTTATCCTAAAAATGTTGAGAGTTCTTAGCAAATAAGTGACGTTGTAGTGTAAATATTATTTAATTTAATGAGAAAATCAATCTAAACTCTTTGCTTTTTCCTTCAAACTAAGCCCAACCAGTTTCCATAAGTAATAAGTAATACTCCGGCTTACAATTTCTTTTAATTTATTTAGAAAAGCAGTCTAAGCTTAACTCTTGATGGACTCGGTTTAACTCTCTCTTTACTCGATGCGTCCTCGTATCAAATCTAAAACGATTTAACGCCCGCCTCCAGACTGGAGTAAACTAGATAGATGTGTGGCTTGAATGGATGAACAACGCATGGAATCAATTTGAAACTAAAGCAACAAAGGTTTCGGAATATTATTGTGTGAAGAAGGTGTGTTCTATCAGAAATCTCTTGAGGTGAGGCTCCAACGGCGCACTGAGCACAGCTTAGTGCTTCTTGTTCTTGCCGGTGCGCTCGTATTTGCTCTTGGACTGGTGCCACAGGCCCAGGGGAATGGCCAGGGAGGGCAGGGTCATCACGGCGAAGGCCACCCAGTCGAAGAAGTGGGAGGAGAAGCGCTTGTTGTACTCGTTCAGGTTGACAATGCCACCCTCACCGGGCTCGGAGCTGACCGCCAGCTGGAGCTGTAAGAAGATAAACAAATAGTTTTAGGACAACGTAACTATTAAGTAATATTCTTATCAAACCGAGCACCAAACAGATAAGAGAAGAGAATCCAAGAATATTACTTACCAAATCCGACTCCTCGACGGCCTTGTAGGACACCTCGGCGGCGGTGAAGTTGAAGTAGCCATGGGCCTTGGGCCTCACCACCAGGACATGGGTGAAGTTGTTCTGGGGAGCGATCCTGTCGACCACGGCGGTGGGCTGGCCACCCACAACCTCGAAGGCATCCGGATGGAAGCCGCTGTCTACGAGGCGCACCTTGGTGGCGGCTCCGTTGCCCACATTGAAGATGGTGTAGCGCACCAACAGGTCGCTCTTCTCCACCAGGTACTTGTTCAGGATCTGCTTGGAGACCAGGAGACGGGCGCGGGTCTCGTCCTCCGAGAGGCAGACGCTGAATACGGCGCTCAGGGCGCACAGGAGTAGCAGGTGCTTGAACATCCTGCAATTACATAGGGTTTAGTTCACGTTTCACTTTTTTTGTTGACGTGGAAGGGCAGAAGACGCGAAGAGGTGGGAAGCCCAAAAGGGACACCCTTTTCCAATCGATCATATCCATTTTCATAACACAAAGGTGCTCCAATAACCAATCGACAGCAAGTGCATATAACTAATTTCGGAATTTCAGTACTTACTTGAATTTAGCCTGTTTCTTATGCGAGTATTTTCGAACTAAAGTCGTAGCAGGCCGCTTTCTCGTTTCGTTGCTTCGTGACGTGGAGCTGTCAAATAATTTGACAGCCAGTGCTGGCAATTTAGCTATTTTCCCACTAGATTTAGAGTTTTCAATTGACAAATGCGGAAAACATTTTAAAATAGCTGCTCGCGGGAATTACAGTTACTTTCCAAACTCTACATTTTTTTCCGGAAAACCCCAAAAACGCCCTTTAGAAAAGGCTGCACAGCCCTCAAGACATTCAACGCGGTCAACCATTCGTTTCGTTTTATATGTTTTTCGGCTCTCCAAGCTCCTTGTAGCAACTGAAATCCCTCGAGATGTGTGCGCAACAATTTAAGCAGGTGCGGACTCCATTTTCTGTAGAAAATCGGCAGGAACCCAATAAAAAAGGCTCAAAAAGGGACCAAAACCCCTTCTAAGCTTCCTAAGCGTGGTGTTGTCATTGATTTTTCAGGAATAAGATTTTAAGGCCCATCATAATTTTACCTTTTTTAAACCTATTTTGTACATATTCTTTAGTTATTTCTAGCTGTTTTTATAGTGTAGCGTTGCTTTTTTATGACCCGAAGAGCTGTCAATGCACTCAAAGGGTTGTCAAAAACTGGTATGGAAAATGGGAAAGTGCGACTGTTATAAGCTGTCATAACAAAAGGTAGGAAACATGGCTAAGCCAATTAAATGCTACTGCAATAAACTAATTATCTATTTGGTAAATACATGAATGAATCTTAATTTATAATTTTATATTTTATTTATAAATAATATAATTTGGAATTTGTAGAATTTAACACTTGTAAGCTTTGGACAGCCCTACCGCGCTGTTAAACGGCTGTTAACTGTTAACATCGGCACTCTGTGGTTCAAAAAGCCACTAAACAAATGTAAACAAAACTGTTTTTATTTTGTTTTTATGACTTTAGCTGGCACCTGGGAATGCCCTTGAATGACATTGCACCCTACAGAAAGCTTTTCGGCCTATGCGTTCGCCGTATTAGAATGACGAAATAACGGTAAATCATGATGAAGTAGAAAAATTCAAAAGGTCTAACGGATGATAACCGAAACTATGGGCCGTTAGGCGTTATAAAGACACACCCCCAACAATAGATTTGGGGATGACTGGTAGCACGCATCGATGATAGCGCTTATCGGGATCGACATAGCCGAACCGCTTGAGAACAGCGTTATCAGTGGGAGGCGAAAACGCTGCGCTGTGCTCGACACTCAATTTTCATCGCACGCAAACGCGGGTCGGTCGTCCAGTTGGAATTCAGCCAGCAGCCGGAAAACTCCAGTCCAGTGACATGTCGCTATCGGTGGAAATTGTCGCCACAACACCCTACGAGGGTCAGAAGCCAGGCACCAGTGGGTTGCGCAAAAAGGTTTGCCTCCGAAAACGGGACAAAGATCCGGGATTTCATCTCATTTCATCCCTTACTCCCCCAGGTGAAAGTCTTCAACCAAGCAAACTACACTGAGAACTTTGTCCAGGCCATTCTGGAGGCTAATGGCGCTGCCCTGGTAGGATCCACTCTGGTGGTTGGTGGCGATGGACGCTACTACTGCAAGGAGGCCGCCGAACTAATTGTTCGCCTGTCCGCCGCCAATGGTGTCTCCAAGCTGCTGGTGGGCCAGAACGGCATCCTGTCCACACCCGCCGTCTCCAGCCTGATTCGTCACAACAAGGCCTTGGGTGAGTCTCCTGCCGTCCATGTATAGGCGGTGTCCACTGTGTTTGTAAAGATTTTAATTGATAAGAAGCATCATCTCTCGGCATAATCAACGAACGGGGTGGTGGGCGCACTGTTAACTGGCAGAGGTCGTCCCTGGGGTCGTATAGTAAATAAAGTTAACAGAGACTGTTGAAAAGGTGGGAAAGGAAAAGGAGGAGTCACTTAAAAGAGTATTAATTTAAAATATTTATAGTAAAATGAGTTAAAGAATTTTATAAATATTTTATCCCTTTTATAATATCAACATTTGAAATCTACAAACCTATTGGGAAAAGTATGTTTATCTTTCATTAAAACCCACAAAAATAAACCCTAAAAGCAGTGCTAATCGGGCAAAATAAGTTTATGAATTTCACAACTTGGCCGCACCCTTGCATTTACCATAACTAATAATAAGAAGTATTTAATTAAGGTTTTTGTCCCTAAATCTTACTTCAATATAGCAAAAAGCCATTGCAAATATAAAGGAAAACTTAATTATTCTAATTATCCTTACAATTTCCATATATAACCGGATGTTAAGTTACATTTTCCTTCCTCCCTTCACCTTCCTCAGGTGGCATCGTTCTGACGGCTTCCCACAATCCCGGCGGTCCCGAGAACGATTTCGGCATCAAGTTCAACTGCGAGAATGGTGGCCCTGCCCCCGATGCCTTCACCAACCACATCTACAAGATCACCACCGAGATCAAGCAGTACAAGCTGGTCCGCAACCTGCAGATTGACATCTCCAAGGTGGGCGTGACTTCGTTCGATGTGGCCGGCAAGCCCTTCACCGTCGAGGTGATCGATTCGGTGGCCAACTATGTGCGCCACATGGAGGAGATCTTTGACTTTGCCAAGCTGAAGGATTTCGTGAGCGGCAAGGCTACGGGCAAGCCCTTGAAGATGCGTATCGATGCGATGAATGGTGTTACCGGCTCCTATGTGCGGGAGATCTTCCTGAACCGCCTGGGTGCCTCTGAGGCCTCGGTGGTGCACACCACGCCCCTGCCGGACTTTGGTGGCCTGCATCCCGACCCGAATCTGACCTACGCCAAGGATCTGGTGGATACTGTGGCCCAGGGCGACTACGATATCGGCGCTGCCTTCGATGGAGACGGTGATCGCAACATGATCATCGGCAGCAAGGCGTTCTTTGTGACGCCCAGCGACTCGCTGGCCGTGATTGCCCACTATCTGGAGGCCATTCCCTACTTCCAGAAGAATGGTGTTCAGGGATTCGCCCGCAGCATGCCCACCGCCTCGGCCGTTGATTTGGTTGGCCGGAAGCTGGGCAAGGAGGTGTTCGAGGTGCCCACGGGCTGGAAGTACTTTGGTAACCTGATGGACGCCGGCCGTCTGTGCCTGTGTGGCGAGGAGAGCTTCGGCACCGGATCCAACCATATCCGCGAGAAGGATGGCATCTGGGCGGTGCTGGCCTGGATCTCCGTGATGCAGCACACGGGCAAGGGCATTGAGGATATCCTGAAGCAGCACTGGTCCGTGTATGGCCGCAACTACTTCACCCGCTACGACTACGAGGAGTGCGCCTCGGATCCCTGCAACGACATGATGACCGCCATGGAGAAGGCCATCACTGACCCCGCGTTCGTGGGCAAGAGCTACTCCAGTGGTGGCAAGACCTACCAGGTCAAGGAGGCGGACAACTTTAGCTACACGGATCCCGTGGACAAGTCGGTGGCCACGAAGCAGGGTCTGCGCATTGTCTTTGCCGACGGCAGTCGCATTGTGATGCGTCTCAGTGGAACTGGCAGCTCGGGAGCCACCGTGCGGTAAGTTCTTTGGGGTTTCTCACTAATCCCTGCGAGGAATTACCTAGTAAAATCCTACTTCTAGCTTGTACATCGATTCGTATGAGAAGGAGAACGTCTTGGGTCAGGCCAGCGTGATGCTAAAGCCCCTCATCGACATTGCCTTGGAGATCTCTCAGCTGCCCAAGTTCACCGGGCGCAACGCTCCCACTGTTATCACGTAAGGATGTGAAGAAGAGGAGTTCCTGTTCCTGCTTGGGATAGAGATCCCTGAGATTACCACTATAACCACACCCCTCCAACTACAATCTCCTGTACTTGTACCTCAGCGAGGAGGCATTTCCTTGTTATGTTTGCGGATTTATTAAAGTTTGTGTGTAGCCCCAAACCTCACTTTAAGGGCGTGGCCAGATACTCATACTCGCTGAGTATGATGTTGGGAATGCGCTGCTCCAGGACTCCCAGAGGCAAGCGAGCGGTGCGTATAAAGGCTAGGAGGAACTGGAGGGCAGTGACTGCGTCGGGACCCAGAGTTTCCTTGTCCCTGCAAAATGAGGGAATAACTTTAGCACATACCTTCTGAAGCAAAGGGAAGCTCGTCACACTCACAACAACTGCGCTTCCGCGATGGTCACCACGTACTGGCTCATGTAGGATATATACAGCATCTTGACATTCCTGTGGAACTGCTGCAGGATGGTGAGCAGACCCACCATTAAGGGCACACAATCAATGACATCCTTGGCCGTCTTGGGCAGCAGGCAGTCCGTGTTCAAGGAGTTCTGCAGGCGGCCCAGATGGGCAATGGTGAACAGGAACAGGAAAAGCGACACATTGTGGCTGTTCTTGGTGACCACGAACACCTGCTCCAGTGGCTCATAGTTGCCCGTGTAGAGCAGAATGTCCTTCAGTTCGGTCAGCATGGCCACTCCCCTTTCATCACATAAATTCTTGCTGAGCGAAAGCTCTAGGAGGAAGGCCCGGTTCAGGGTATCCGCCGTGTTCTCCAGCAGCTTGGCATCGCACTTGCTGCTGAAGCTCAGCTCGCTGGCAATCTGCTGGCGCAGCAGCTGCTTCTGTCCGATGGCCAGCACCCAGTCGAGGAGCGTGGGCCACACCTTGAGCCAGCGCTGGGTGTAGGCCTGATAGTATTTCAACGGCTGCTTGGCCACATCGGGTGGTGGAAAGTCGCGGGCCTCCAGTTCCCGCGTTAAGCTGCCCAAGGCCTCCACCCACATGCGATCCGAGGTGAGGTTCTTCTGCAACCTCTCCAAGTTGCGCTTCAGCTCATCCGCCAGCATGTGAGCATAGAGACGCTCCAGCCCCACCATTCCGGCCGGCGCCAAAGCCTCGCGCAGTATGCCAAAGAAGGCGGAACCGGAAAGGACTTCCGGGTGGGTTGGGGACTTCTTATCATACCAGATGTTCTTGAGATCGAGGAAGATGGTGTGCCTGGGCTCCGTGCAGCGCAGGATTTCGTGGGCCAGGCGACCAATAAAGTTGTTGGAGCCGGACGGATCCCCCTGCACCGGCGGGAAGTTTGGAATGGGAATGATGGCGCTCTGGTGCACCGACTGAAACTCCTGGACTTTGTGGCGCAGAAAGGCATTGCACTCCTTCTCCACGTTGTAGTTGATGATGCGCTGCGATTCCTCCAGCAGGATGCCCAGACCCTGAACCCTCAGATAGTCCTCAATGTACTCGAAGGATCGGCGGTAACCCTCGATCGTTTTGGCCAGCGACTGCAGCTTCTGCTGGAGCAGCTGCACCGGCGTCCTGCCCTTCTCCGGCGTAAAGATCAGGCTCAGATTGTAGGCACTGGACAGGTGATTGACCAGCTCCTTGCGTATCCCATCCTCCAGCAGCTGCTGTGGATCCAGTTCGATGACGCCGACCAAAGTGGTCTTCATCATGAGGATTCCCTTGGTGAAGACGGCAATGGAGTTGGTGAGCTGCGCCACCTTGGCCCGCTCCTCGAACTGGGCGTACTCCTTGAGACGCTCCTTCTCCACGCGCGTGGGAAACTCCTTGATGACATTGGTCAGCAGGTCGATGATCTGCGCCAGAATGTTGAACATGGTCTCCGGGACGATTTGCAGGACGCGACGCAGGAAGTTGGCCAGCTCGGTGCTGTAGTAGTTGGACACGGAGGCCAGGTCCTCGCTCTTGGCCTGATTGATCCGCATCAGCGGCACCTCCAGGGTGCTGGCCAGCTTGAGGAACACCGAACGGATACCGATCACCGCCTGCGGCTGTCGCTTGATGTGCTCCTGCATGAGCGGCTTGAAGTCACGCTGCAGGAGATGCCACGCATAGCTGAAGTCGGTGATCATCTGGATGTGGATCTCAATGTCCTCTTTTAGGTTTATTAACTGCGCCATGCGACTCAGCATGGCCCTGGTCTCCTGGACGTGCTGCTTGACCAGCATGTTGGAGTGGAGATTATGATACTCCTGCACCTCGTCCAGCGCCTGCATCACCTGAATGATCAGGCGCCCCGACCTCTGGGGCCTGGCAAGCTCCAGTTTCCGCAGGCGATCGGCCACCGCGCCGAACCACTGTTGCAGCTGGGGATTCGGCTCGATCTTGGTCAGGGGCCTGGAGCCGGCAAAGGCCTCACTCAGCTCCTTCAACCGCTGCATGGCCTCCTCCCGGCTCTTCGTCCAGCGCTCTCCCTTGGTCTGCTGTATATCCGCCAGCAGCTCCCGCACGCACAGCTCCATTTGGCTGCAGTTGAGCATCAGGTGGTAGAGAGCGTTTCGATCGAACTTTAGCTCCTGGATCACCAGCTGCTGCACCTGTCCCGGCTGGCTGGCAGTGTGGGAGAAGATGAAGACCTCCCGGGAGGTGTGCAGGCAGAACCAGCGCAGCAGGACATTCGACTGGCGCATCATCAGGATGATCTTGTTGGCGTGCTCCGTCACAAAGCCATCGTCCAGCACTCCCTCGCGCGTTATCTCCTGCGTCTTCTGCAGGACCTTCCCCAGCTGTTCCCTTTGCTGTACGCAAAGGGTTTTAATTGCCATCGGACTCGTCACATTCTCGATGGCTGATCGGGCGGCCTTGAAGTCCAACCAGGCGTCCACCAGGTTCACAGTGATGCCCATGTAGAGGGACAAGCACCAGTTGTCGCAGAAGAACTTGTCCACAATCTCGCGCATCTGGGAGCCCTGGGAGTGCAGGACCTTGGGGCAGAAGTACAGGCACACGTACAGCATGGCGGCCTGGGTGGACAGGGCCGTGGAGCGGTGAGCAGGATGTGGATACAGGGCAAGCTGGTTGTATATATCATCGCACCGGAGGCGCCCCACAACCAGATCCACGAAGTTCTCATCGAAGCGAAAGCGGGCGAAGTACTCCTCCGGATATCTCGGAACCACGAGGCTCGCCACCGCCTTGGCTGGCACTTTCGCTGCCTCCGAGGGATGCACATAGCCGGTCGATCGGAGGAGCAGGCAAACATCCTGGATATTGCTGTCCGACGCGGACATGGGCGTGGCATCGCCACCACTGTACCGGTAGTAGGCTATGAGCAGACGCTCCCTCACATCGCCCGGTATGTAAAAGTCGAGCAGGAGAAGGATCACCCCAAAGAGGTAGAGGGACTCGCACAGCAGCTGACGACCCTCGTCCTCCTGCAGCACCGTCTCCAGCGTCTGCTGAATGTAGTACCCACTGTCCAGCTCCTTGATGTACTGCTGCAGGTCGGTTGCGTAGTGATGGATGCTCTGGAAGGCCAGGTAGAAGCGCGTGATCAGCGGCAGCTGCGTCCGCACCTCGTCATCCAGTTCGGTTAGCTCCTAAGAGTGGGGAATAACTAAGAATCAGGTGTGTGGCAGAGGTGGTTATCCTACTTGACTCTCTTCGATCTTCTTCTCATGACCCTCGGCCACTTTGAAGTAACTGAAATCCAGCAGAATCTCCCCATATTTCGCCTTATCTGCCTTGGTCTCCAGTCTGCGGCGGATGAGTAATTAATAATCATTGCTTTTAGGCTTTTATTTTCTGTATTTGGCTTACCGGTAAATACTGGGTACATAGTCCTTCAGGCGCAGGATCTCTGCTATGATGGAATTACCCACCGAAACAATATTCAAAAGATTCTGGCCACAGGCATTGTTTTCATCGAAAAACTCGGTCATTTTGGTCAGCAAGAAGCATTTTTTCTTCTCTATATAGAGGCAATTTATGGGAACCGGCACTCCTTAAAGTACTTTGTTTTTAAAACTAATTTAAAGTTTTTTATTTTCCTTAAAATACAAGGAAAACGCGAATTTGTGTTTGTTTCTAATTAAATTTATTTTATTTCGCGATATTTGCACCCAGAGTGGGTGTGTGCGGCCAGAACTAAAATACATCATGCATAAGGTCACACTAGGCGGTCTCATTAGGGTTGCCAAAGCTTTTAGAGGCTTTTGGCGCCCATTTCAAATGGGAATTGGGAAACTTGAGCTATAAACCTAAATAAAATCTAATCAAAATCTACAAGTTCTGTGAAATACTGTTAATAAATGTATTGCTTTAAATAATAGTTTTTGTTTTATTGCTGCGTAATAAATTAATATGTATAATAATATAATTTTCTTAACTCTAATCGTAAAAACCATTAAAATAAAAAACGTAAATGAAAGTATTTAAACAACTCATTTGGAGCATGCTTAAATTAAAGAAAAGGAGTAAAACCAAGCAAGCAAATTAAACTTTAAAAGAAATCTAAGGTTTTTTTCTGGTGTTTAATCCAAATGTAAATTTGGTTCGATTTTATTTTTTGTGTTACGGGTTTTTCTTGCATTCTATACTAGTATAGGGGAGCGAGACTACACAAAAGGTTTCAGTAAGATTAATTAACATAAAAATGAATATATAAAAATAGCAATAATAATAATAATTCATTATTTAATTCGACTATATAAATTTGTAATGATTTAACTAGCTAATTAACTGAGATACCGTTACATACATTAATGCGCACTCAAGGTCTGAATTTGTTTGTTCCCACTAATAATTTCGCATATTGCTAGATGGTTGGGTTTTTCTGCATTTCTTTTATTTTGTTGTTGTTGCTTAATGTTAAAACATAATAATAATATATATATATTTATATATTCAGTTATATGCCTACCAAACTATGCGCTGTGTTTACGGATGCATTTTGCCTGCTGCTCTTTTTTGCTCTTTTTTTCATAATTTAATTAAATTTACACACAAAGAATTTGTTTTAGAATTGTTCTTGCTTTAGATTTAAATGTTTGCTGAATTACATCAATTTGTTATCGTGTTTGATCTTTTATTTGTATCAATTTGGGATTTTATTTTACAATATTTATCTTCTGGCTAGTTGTATAAAAATTGTTCTATTTTGTAGGGCCTAGGGGTAGATGGTAGATGGATGCCAATGTTTGGTCAGTTTCAAAAAACAGTTTGCACACATAAACAATAATGCACCAAACACACTTGGAGCCAGGTGAACCGCGTTTTCAGAACAATAATGGATGATGGGTGGTAGTCGAGAGACGCGTGACCGTTTATGGTATTTTTTACAATGTAAAAAACGGTCTCGTTGTCCATAAACGCATTATTTTATTTAAAATTTAACTTTATTTAGTTCGGAACCATGCATCTGATGAAATTAAATAAAGTTCTCAACAAAATAGTTCGTTTATGGACACCGAGAGCGGTTTTTACATTGTAAAAAATACCATAAACGGTCACCCTGGTCGAGAGCGCCACTGCTAAGAACATAATTGATTTCGAAGTGATTCCGCTCTCCTTTTGCCCGTCGAGAATTTGTTAATTATGCTTCCTTCGTTTGCGTTTTTACCTAAGTTAAACTATTTGAAAAAACTTAGCCTAGTCTGTATGTACAATTTGTTGCTGGTTGTGGTTGTGGTTGGGGTTCTTCTTCTTTTTATACAATTATTAATTAGTTTTTATTTAAAAATTACCTCTCTCGCATAATTTTTGTCGTTTAAACAACTATTAACTAAATTCAATGTAGGTTTTAAATATGGATATCTTGCGGTTGCTTTTGTTTTTGTTTTTGATGTGTTTGTTTTGTTTGCTAAACTTGTTTCGATCTCTTTGCTGCTTTGCTGGTTTTAAAAACCATTTCTCTTCGCAATTCGGTTTGTTTTTTGCTGCCGCTCGCTCGCTACCTTTCTCATTCGCTTAATGTCTAGGAATTATGCTTGGTTTTCGTTTAACAAACTAAGCTAAAAATAATTTTAAATATATTAATAATTATGTTTATATCGTTTAGATAAGGCCGTCAATGCAGTTGTTGCAAACTTTATGTTTATGTTTACGTTTTTAATTACAATTTAAACGCCCGCTGACTGCGCGTTCTCTTTACTTTACTCTTTACTTTCTTTACTTTCTCTTTCTCTTCGTTTACTTTTACGTTACTTGGTTTTTTTTTCTGTTTTGTTTTGTTTTTGTTTTTGGATTGGTTTGGTTTGAGTTTTACAGACAATTTATTGGATTCGGGGAAGGTAAACGAGCTTTAAGATGGTCTTAAAATAATATTACAATTTATGGTTTAAGTAATGTAAATTAATAAATTGAAGAAGGAGAAGGGGGGGCGCCTAGCTAAAAAGAATAAAACAACAACGGGGGGAGGGGACGACGCGACGCAATTAACTTTGAGGCTAAATTATGTAAAAATTGTGTATATTGCAAATGAATGAAATCGTAAAGCTGGAAACGACAACGACACAGACGACGAGAGTCCAGGGAGTAGGCGGAGTGCTGCTGCTGCTGCTGCTGCTGCGAATGATGGACGACGATCACTTGAGGTATGTCTTGAACAGCACAGAGCTGCGACAGAATTCGCGTTCCTGCTCCATATAGAAGAGCATGTCGCGCAGGTTGACACGCTTGATGCGCGGCCGTAACGTTGTTGGCGCCGATCCCGAGCTGCTTAGCAGTCCGCCGCCACTAGAACCCTTTAAACATAATTTAATTAGTCTTAATTTTGTAAACTAATGTAAATTTAAAAATACTAAAATAAGAATAATTGTATAGTGTTAAGAATAATCGATAATGTAACCGATAGTGTAACCGATAGCGTAACCGATAGTGTAATCGATATATCGATAGAGGAAAGATCGAATAGGAGAAAAAGGCACTTGATCAGTGTTCCCAGATCAGGGGTTTTCCCCCTAGATTTAGGGGTTTTTGGATGTCCTAGGGGGAATTTTAGGGGGGAAGAATTTTTAGGGGGAAAGTTTAGGGTTTTTTTTTCGGAACTGATTGATTTAAAATTTTTGAGAAAATCTCTATAAAATTTATTTTGTTATTATAAATCCCCTAAATTGGCGAAAATATCAAAATAAATACTGCACACGATTTTTGTATCGCTTAAAAGTTTTGCTAACTGATGGCGCATTCCGTGAACCCGCCTTTAAGATACTAAAAACTGGTATTCCACCGACATTTTTCCGCTTTGCAACGTTCCACGTCATAATTAGATATTTCTTCTTTTAATTATTTGAGTTTATCAGATTTTTTTGAATTTGGGGGGAAGACTGGATTTTTTAGGAGGAAATTTCGACTATTTGAGATTTTTTAGGGGAAAAGCAAAATTTTCATCTGGCAACACTGCACTTGATCGAGAGCCAACAATAAGAAAAGACGCAAACAATAAAAATACTACTGAAACTTGTTACAATTTCTTAATTTATTCAACAGATATACATACCACTCCCGCACTGGCCAGTTCACCGTCCAACTTCAGCTTTTTTCGTGGTCCAATCGCCTGTAACGCCGTCAGATTTGCGTCACGCTGGCGCAGCTCCTCCATCTCCGCACGTTGCATCTCCTTGGCCTAAGAAATCAAACGGAAACGGTGAGTTGGGAATGAATGAATGGGGAATAATAATAAGCTTAGCTTACCCTCGCCTTCATCTTGGCCTGTTCGGGATCTTCCACTCGCGACCGCGACTTGGCCGCCCGCAGCAACATCTCTCGTTCGAGCTCCTCGTGCCGCTTCTGCTCGGCCTTGTCCAGCTCCTCCAGGAACTTGATCTGTCCGCGCACATCCTTGGCCGGCTCATAGCGAGGATCCAACTGAAGGCAAAGGGATTTAGTTATTAAATTTAATTAGTTATTAAATTATTAGTTAAAATTAAATTAAAGACTCGAGACTCACCTTGATGACATCAATGCGGTGCTCCGCTATCACAGCCAACTTCTCCACAATGTTCTTGAGTCGCTCCTGGCAGGCGTGCGATATCAGTACGGCCACATCCTGCGTCGGCTCCTCCAGTCCCGCTTCCGAGGTAATGGCTCGTATCCGGGCCTGCAGGGCGGGCAGATTGAGGAACACCTCGTCCTTGCAGGACCTTATTTGGGTGCCAATGTTTTCCGTACACCCGAGTATCCGCTGCGACTCCTCTGCCAGATTAACGCCACCCATGGCGGCCACATCATTGATATCATCGTCGCCGTACATTGACGAGGACATGGAGCTCTGCTGGAAGAACGAGTTGGCCGCCGCCGCTGCTGCCGCCGCCGCCGCTGCTCCACCGCCGCCCGTACTGTTCAACCTGGCATCCTCCATGGCGTCGCGTTTCTTCTTATTCATCGCCGCCTTGCTGCCAATCATTGGCGATGGCTTCGATCCCATCATCGTCGTCGTCGTCGTCTTGGCCCCAATGGGGGTGAGCGATGCGGTTATGTGGGCCGGATGCAGTGACGTTGGTGCCTTGATCTCCACCAGCTTCGCTTCAAAGTGATTATTGTTGTTGTGGTGCAGCGAATTCTGCATCTGTTCGCGGGCACGCAACGCCTCCGGCGGCAGGTGAACCGTGGGCAACGACGGTATCGGTAGCGTTGTGGTCGATGCCGAGTTCAGCGTGGAGAGAACGGAAAGCGTGGGTGTTGGCGGCGGTCCGCCCGAGATGGCAGCCAGCGAGGGCGGATGCAGGCTGGGCGTAATCGCCTTTATCTGCGTCTGCCCCACCTTGACGGCAGTGAGTTTGTTCGTGCTGTTCGGCGCACTGTTTGGCGGCCGGGTGGTGGCCCGTATCTGCACCGATCCCGTCGTTCGCTGCAGCTGGGCATGCTGTGGTCCACGAATTTGCACAATGTTCTAAGGGGAGCAGGGAGAGAGAGTTATATGAGGAAACCAAAGCAGTTAAGAGCATGATTTACCGCCTGTCCGGGCACCTGTAGCGAAGGTATCTGCGTGCGTATGGCCCCCGTGTTGACCAGGCGTGGGGCCGTCGGCAGCCGGATTTGGTTTGGCGGCTGCTTCGATATCGTCGTGTGGCCAATGGTGGGCCGGGGCTGGCCCAAAGCATTCGGCGTTATCATGCGCACCTGCGTCTGTCCAATGGTCGTTGTCTGGCTGGGGCCAATCGGACGGATTTGCGCTTGGATTTTCTGCCAGAAATTCCAAATTGAAGTAAGGATAAAGAAGGAGGATCACTTTCGACTTACAGGTAGCTGTGGCGGCAGACCAACCAGGCCGAGCACATGTTGCGGCGGCGGCTTGATGCCCTCGATGACCAGCTCCTTGGTGAAGAGTGCCTGCCGGAGCAGGGGCAAACTCTTCTTGAGGAATCCTATTAGACAGGGCTGCGGGCTGGCGTTGAGCAAGCGCTCCAGGCGGTCGCAAAACTCCTCCGGCTCCACATTCGCATTGACCAGCTCCTGGATGAGGGTGCGCACATTCTTCTCCACCGGCTTCGGTTCCCGTGTCGACAATTCGATTAAATTGGCTAGAAACTTGCGACACTTTTCTTTGGTATTGCCCTGCTGCGTCGTGGTCGTCGTCGCCGCCGCTGATCCTGTCGTGCCCGTGCTGCTGCTGCTCACCGCTGTGCCCGTCACATTGTTCGTCTGCTGCTGCTGCTGCTGTTGGGCTGGTATCGTTTGGATTTGCGTTATCTGCGGCAGGTGCGGCGCCTGCGCATTCAGCTGCGTCAGGTGTGGCGGCTGCGAGGCGTTCGTATAGCCGCCGCTGGACACCGAGTTCACAATTATGTTGTTGGAGGCGGTGGTGTTGGTCAGAGACTGCGGAGAATAATGATTGAGGATTAATATCATATATTCGATGAGTATTTGCATAAAAAGTAGTGCAAAATTAATACTAAAAAGCGTTAGAGAATAATTAATGTTACAAATATATTCAATATATATTATATATAGCAGAATAAAGATTATGGATAACGATGATGGATGGTTCTTTTGCTTTGGCATGGGGCAGGTCCTGGTTCCTCCTCCAAATATGTGTGCAGGGGGGCGGGGTTATGAGGGCAGCAGGGCAATGGTAAATGAGATGGAACGTTGCAGTAAAATGCCACTCAATTGCAGTGATTAATTGGATTATAAATTAAACTTGATTCAAGCTCTTAAAATGGGAGTTTTAATATATTTCCAGCAGCTCAAAAATTGTTGTTTAAAAGGGGAAAAGAAAGAAGCTTTGCAAGTAAGGAAATTTAACAAAAATCAGAGTTTAATCACTGTCTCTAGGCATTGTACTGCAAGGTATATATTTTGTTCGTTAAGGAACCATTTTTTTCAAGGCTTTTGGGGGATCTTCCCATAGGAATAAGTATATATAACACAGCAGCCCAGCACACATCATTGGTGATGGCCCTAGTTCATGATGTTCTTTGCCCTAAAAACAGCAATTCGTGGACAGCGCATATATAACTAACTATAAATCGAATCGAAATAAGGAGTTTCATTGAAAATTACACAGACAGTTACACAACGCAGCATGCAAAACGTGGCTAAGTTATATTCGTATATTGGAGAGTATTCTGGATTAAAATCAAAATCATATCAAGTTCGTAAACGGAACTGAAGCGTATATAGGCAGTATTCGTAAATAAGAAGTTCAATAATCCAAAAATGCATAAACAGACATAAGAGAACAGAGGAGAGAAGAGCAATAAACAAAAAAAAAAGAGCAAAAAGAGGACATATATCCAGATGAAGGAGAAGGAGGCATCTCTTTACGTTTTGCTTGATCTTTATGGTGGCTGCCACATTGGCTGCAGCTGCTGCAGCGGCAGCCGCAGCGGAGGCCTGTTGCTGCTTCTGCTGCTGGGCCTTGAGATGCTGCTGCTGCTGTTGGAGCTTCTGCTGTAGCTGATGCTGATGCTGCTGTTGCTGCTGTTGCTGGTTAGTAGCGGGTTTGTTGTTGTTGTTGTTGTTGGTAGAGGTGGTGGTGTTGGTGGTGGTAGTGGTGGTGGTGGCATTGATAATACTGTTATTATTATTGTTGTTATTATTATTATTATTATTATTATTGCTGGATGGGACTGTGGTGGTGGATGATGTACGGACAATCGTTTTGCGCAGTGCAATGCTAGTGCTGGCTGTGCTGCTGCTGTTGCTGCTGTTGGTGGCTTGCTGTTGTTGCTGCTGTTGTTGTTGCTGTTGCTGATGTTGTTGTTGTTGATATCTACTTACAGCTGCAGCCGGCACAGTTTGCAGACGAATCTGTGTTGTTGTGGGATGATTTGTGGTGCTTGTCGTGTTGCTGTTGCTGTTGGTGTTGGTTATGGTCTGTGTCACCGTCGGCGGACCCGTCGTCGTGCCCACACGCAACAGCTGGAATCCGTTATCCGTCTTGACCAGCAATGCCGGGGTCTGGCCCGTATTTAGTGTGCTTAAAGTTATCTAAAAGTAAAGAAGAGAGAAGACAGAGAGGCTCGGTTTTCATCTGCAAGGACCATGGTAGTGTGACTGTGTGTTTCGGGTGAATGTGGGTTGTGGGCTGTGCACATGTGTGTGTGAGGTTAGAGGTGGGTTAGGGAGCTCCTTTTGTGGGGTTTGTTAGTAGAGAAGAGAACCCACCACAACAACCATATAAGAGAGAGAAATCCTTGGTACTCACCGATGGACTCTGCGGTCTCACGCCCGCCATGTGCGAGTTGATCACCACACGGCTGAGCGGATTGGTGGGCACATTCTTTTGCTGCTGCTGCGTCGGCGTCTGGTGGCGCATGCCCACCACCACGCCCGCCGGCAGCATCGAGTTCAGCAGCGGCTGACCGGCCTGGGAAAAACACACACATTATTATTATTAATCAAATCAATCGAACGATCATCATCACTCGGTTATCTCATCATAGACATCATCTATTTGGGCAGAGGAAGCATTTAGATGGGTTGGCTAGGGGGATTTACTAAGTCTAAGTCTAAGCCTACAGCATGCAGCGGTCCCCGTGGGATTATCGTTCGTCAGAGGCACCCAGTTTACGAAACACATATGTATATATAGTGGGTTTTATGTGTCGTTCTAAGGTGTGCGGCGTTTCTGCTAGTTGTTCTACATGAAGCGAGTGTTGTAAGCAAAAAAAAAACATAATGGCAGGGGTTTTGGGGTATAATGTAAGCAAGGAATATGTGCCTGGACTTTGGGTTTGGGAAAGAATTGGATTGAGGGGGTATTGCCAAAGGATTCCATGTAGGGCAATACGAATTGAGGAAAAGTAAGGCAAGCTTTAAGGGAATTGAGTAGAAATTAACTAGTAAACATGGAAGGTATTGGAACCTTAGCGATCCTAAATGTTTTAACACCTTAATAGTTGCCAAAACAGCATCAAAAAGTATTAAGATAATAAGGTAAGTGAATTGATTGGAAAATTCTCGAAAACATTGACTAATAATCTCCCAATATAAGGGAATATATAAGGAGGAGGGTGCAAGTCCGGTTTAAAGAAAGAAATAAGCCTGGATAAAGCTTTAAAGGAATTAAGTAGACCAGAAATCTGGGAAATGAACTAGTAAACATAGAAAGTATTGGAACCTTAGCGATCCTAAATGTTTTAACACCTTAATGGTTGCCAAAAAAGCCTCAATAAGTATTAAGGTAATTCAGAAAGCAATGAAATAATGACTTGATAGGAAAATTCTCGAAAACATTGACTAATAATCTCCTAATATAAGAGAATATATAAGGAGCAGGGTGCAAGTCCGGTTTAAAGAAAGAAATAAGCCTGGATAATCAGGGATGTGGAAGGAACTTTATTCTTGTATGTTGAGGAAGGTTTTTCGGATTGGATACACTAAAAAAGAAGAAAGCTCTAGATGGAATGCATTAAGAACGACAATGAAATAATACCAAGCGTGTGGTGTGTGTAGAGTGTGTGTGTGTGTGAACTACAATCCGACTCGAAAGGAGGGAGGAGCAGGAGCAAGAGGGAGAGATTTGGACGAGTAGTGATACGGCCGACTTGCGATCGCCTAGCGCCCGAAGTGGGTGGGTTTTAGCTTTATTATGGATACCTGATTGATGGTCTTGGTCATGGTTACGATTCCTGCTGGTGCACTTGAGACTAGACCCGCCGGCAGGGTGACAGCATGGTGGTTGGATTTAATAACTAGGGTTTGAGTTTGGGTGGCACCTACGGATTGCGTCTGCTGCTGCGCCTGCTGCTGCTGCTGCACTTGGTGCACCTGGGTCAGTCCCGGATGGTGCTGGCCCCCAATCCCCGCCTGGATGGTCTTGATGGTGGTCGTGTTCGGCAGCTGGGCCGTCGAGATGACGGCCCCTGGATTGCCTGCTATGTTGATGGTTCCATTGGGCAGCGGCTGGCTGGTGAACGTGATGCGGTTACCGGCAGCTGTCTGGCTGGTGTTCATCGTGCTGACGTGTGTGTGTTTGTGTGTGCGGGGGCGTCGTTGGGCGGTGTGTGTGTGTGTAGGTGTGTCGTCTGCTTGGAAAGCTCGATGAACTCGCGTTCTGTGTAGTAGTAGATCCTGGCCGATCAACTGCTGGCGCACATCCTGTGGTGGCGATTAACACGGGACACGAACTGTTGCATGCTGCGCGCTCCAGAAGCGAACTGCAAGGGTAAGGGGGAGGCACTTTAGTATTTATACGCGTCGGGCGACGAAGGAGGAGGACAGGTAAGCTGCGGCTGCTGCAGCTGCTACCCGTCCCGGCTACCTGGCGGTCATAAACCAGGAACCGAACCGAAACGCGGACAAGCAGATGGCTAGACGTGGTGGGAGGAGCACCACCCGACGACGACACAGACGTAAAGACGCACGCACGCACGCACACTGCTGGTAGTAGGTAATAAGGCAACTGCATTCACCTTGGCCAGAAAAACCCGAGGAACGGACCCGGGTGCTCCGATGACTTATTCACGCGGCTGCGGCTGATGCTGCTGCTGCGCTGGCTCCCTTGCACTTTTCTCCTTTCTCCTGGCGCTCGCCTCTCACCAGCACCTCCGTTCCCTCCTTCCTCCCGTCCGTCCGTCCCGTCCCGTCGCGTGTGTTATCTGGCGTTGCGTTTTTCGGTGCGCTGTGCTCGCTGCCTTTTGTTTTTCTGCCTTCTGAGTTCTTTCCACTTTCTCGATCGGCGGTGGCGCTGGGGGTTTCCTTCGCACACACACACGCGCGCGCTCGCACGGACAGATTGTTGAGCACTGGAAGAATGCTTTATTTTGATTATTTTGATGTACAAAAAATTTGGCAGCGACAGTGCGAGAACGCCACCATTTTCACGAATGCGCGTGCAAAGCGAAAATCGAGGGGCCGGCGTTGCCAGAAGGCTGCAAAAAACCACGAAACGCACGATCTGGCAACGCAACACGTTTATGCGGGAGAAATTGCGATGTTTTCGAATGGAGTTTGCACTAATTTAAACTGTGGCCAAAACAAATTTGAATTTCTTTTAACAAATAATATACATTTAATCCAATTATCTCCACACATGAGACGGAGCACAGACAACGACCACCGCGCGCCCCCATTCAAGTGTTTACATGGCCGCAGTGGCAATATGGAGCATCGTGTGCCAGTTCAGCAGCCGTAGTATTAGTAATTTCTACTTTTGCGGGCAGCGGGTGGTGGCATGTACCCGTGTCCGTGTGTGTGTGTATCAGTATCAGTTTTGTACAGCCTGCAGCAGTCGGTGGCAGTTTTGCGGCCGTGCGGCCAATGCACTCACTTCAATTCATTTTGCGTTCGAACTCGGTGCACTGGAGCGCATTTTTAACGATTTTCCGTTGCGTTTTGCTGGCGATTTAGCCGAAAACCGAGTAAATAATATAATGCTTGCGAGCAGTGTTGCCAACTGGTCGTAAAAAAAGCTACATTGTGATGGTAGCTAAAAAAATCCAGAGTTATAAAACGATAGATTTGGGGTGTTCCGTATATGGGGTGTTCCCCTATATATCGGCTATATTTTCAGTCAGTTAGTTTTTTAGCCGTATAGGTAGCACGCAATACATTATTTTATTTTATTTTTACAAAAACTTGTAGCTCTGGGTTAGGACAATATTTCGTACCAAGATTGATTTTGGGCAATATTTTGTTATCAAGATAATTACAATTAATTTATTAATTACAAAAAAACTAAGGTATGCGCACGCGAAAATTTGTTCCGTCATACTTTTTTATGCCGTTTTTTCGCTCTTTAAGTTATACGTGCATAGGACGTTCTTAAATGATTTTAAGTCTTTTTTATTCTTAACTTTACTCACAATCTAAAGAAAACATTGCAAAAAAGAGAAAATATAATTAGGTGTATTAAATATAAATAAAAATTATTAGTTCTTGCTGTGGCTTTTTTTTCTACATATAAAAAAATTATATTTCTTGATTTTTACATAAACAATTAAAAATGTTTAAAAATATTTTAGCTTATAACTTGTTGGCTGCAGTTGACCTTTCTGGAGAATTGTCCATATATCGAGTATGATTGATATATTTTTATATCAATATTTTTTTAAATCCCCAATAATAATTCATATTATTGTGGCTAAACAAGAAAAGAAGCATCGAAATCAAAAAAACCGACTAATAATAATCAAATTTTAATTTTTTAATTTTTACTTTATTTTAACTGACATAACATAACATATATTTATGTAAAATGACCTGAAAGTTAAAAGTTACTAATATAGTATTAAATTGGCCTTTTTATTACCTGTTTTTGTTATATTATACATATATTAAATGTATAACTTATTTTCTTTGTATAAAAACCTATATATGTAAATGACATTGTCATATATTAAATCTTAATCTTTTATTTTAATTTAATTATTTATTATTTATTAGCTTATTTAATATATGTATGTACTAAACAATATAACAATGTACTAAAAATATACCATTCCAAAACACCAAACATATACCATTAAAATACTTTAATATTTTTAAATTGACGTGATTGTTCTTAGCAATTTTCTAGCCAGACCCGGCGGCAATTCCTATCGATTACTACCGATACAATCGATATGCTAAACAATCGATAGGTTAATCACTCGATTGCCTCTTTCCGAGTAATCGATACCGCCATCGATGCTAATATCGATTGCTTTGGCCTACCGGCGACGACGATTTTTTCAGCAAGCCAAGCAAATTCAGGTAATTTAACTTACAATAACGTGCTCGAAACGTGTGGAAAAAGAGCCGCTCCGAAAGGGTTCCTCGCCGGTGCGCGCTTGCATGTCCGCTACACACGCGAAAAGTGCGTCTGAAGTTGCACGGAAAAATCAATAGAGCCGTAAGCAGAAAACGAAGAAAAAATGGAGGGGGCTGCTCCGTCTCCTTGCCTTTGATTTCCTTGTGCTCCGGTCGGCGGCGCAGCTCCTTTCTTCTTTGACATGACGTGACTAAGTCCACTTTGCCTTTACAGCTATAAACAGGCTATTACCGAGAAAGCACATATAAATTCCTGAATAAATCCGCATAAATATTGACAGCCGGATAGCGAATGTAAGTAGCACACATCACATTTGGAGTAGCATGTCACGGGGGTGGCCGCGAGGGGAATGGGAAGGGGTTCATCACCGCAAACAGATTGGCAACAAATTCGATTTCCGTAATTGCAGCTACGACAATGGCGAACAACAACTACGCCGGGTTCAACTACGGCGGCACCCAGTACAACACGGGCCAGGTCTCGTACCCGGCGGTAACCAACGCCACCTACGCGAACGCGGCGGCCTATCAAAACGCTGCTGTGGCTGCCGGCCAGGGTGGCTATGCAGCGGCCGGGGGTCCTGGCGGTGGCGCTGGCGCCTCCTCCGGGCCAGGGGCTGGCGGTTACGGTGGCTACGGCGGCGGAGGCGGCGACTACCGCAACGCCATTCAGTCGTACGATGCCACCAAGACATTCTATCAGCAGTCGCCGGCCAGCTACAACGCCCCGGGCTCGGCAGCCGCAGTCAGCAAGACCCACTACTCGGCCCCGCCCATCAAGAATCCGGTTAAGGGTAAGATGGACAAGTCCAACGGCGGCCCAAAGGCCCCGAACTCTGCTGGCGCGGGTGGCAACAACTACGGCTACGACACCGCCCTGTACAACGCGGCCAGTATGTATGTGGCCCAGCAGCACCAGGGTGGACCGCAGAAGCCGAACGGCGGCCCCAATAGCTGGTATCAGCGCAAGATGGGACCCACCATTCCGGGTGCGCCCGCTCTGCGCGGCATGCGGCCCAAGGCGCCGCCACGCCCCCAGCAGCTGCACTACTGCGAGGTGTGCAAGATCTCGTGCGCCGGACCGCAGACCTACCGTGAGCATCTGGAGGGGCAGAAGCACAAGAAGCGCGAGGCCTCGCTCAAGATGTCGGCCAGTGCCACCAGCACCACCCAAAACCGGGGCAACAACTACCACTGCGAGCTGTGCGACGTGACCTGCACGGGCACGGATGCCTATGCCGCTCATGTTCGCGGCGCCAAGCACCAGAAGGTGGTGAAGCTGCACCAGAAGCTGGGCAAGCCCATTCCCTCGGAGGAGCCAAAGAAAATGGGCAAGATTAACTTTGTGCCTGCCGCTGCCGGTGGGGCGGTCGCAACTGGTGCAACCGGAGCTGCTGCTGCTGCGGCTGCTGCTGCCACCAAGACTGAGGGCGGTGCCGCCAACGAGGACAACTCACAACCAGGAGACGACCTCGATGACAATCTGGATGATCCGCTGTGTGAGAACACGGACAACATTAAGCCGGTGGGCGGCGAGTATATCGAAGAGGTCAAGGACGAGGAGGGTAAGATCCTCAGCTTCAACTGCAAGCTCTGCGACTGCAAGTTCAACGACCCCAATGCCAAAGAGATGCACATGAAGGGGCGCCGGCACCGCTTGCAGTACAAGCGCAAGGTGCAACCCGATCTGGTTGTTGATTTCAAGCCAACGCCTCGCCAGCGTCGCTTGGCCGAGGCCCGTGCCCAGCGGGCAATGATGTCCGGCCATCGCGGTGGCGAGGACCACGAGGGCGGCGGCAACTACTGGGAGGAGCAGCGCAATCGTCAGTACAACGAGGAGTATGACTACAACAACTGGATGTCGCGCAGCTTTGGAGGTGAGTGTGTTCTCACTAGATAAGGCTTGTGTAAATTAATTAATTACTAAATGAGCTCCAAGTCTACGGAATACTGCTATCTGTGTTGTAGAAGGTGACTTAATAGTTACTAACACCCCTCACCCCTTTTTATTTTCACTTATGTAATACTATTATAATGTAATCTTTGATTTAACTTCTGTTTCAACAGATTGCTTGAGCATTCCTCATGTACATTTGTTAATTAATTGCTTAATTACTTCCTTGAATTACATTTTAAAGGTTAGAACAAGTCTTTGGCTTGTAAAAGCCTTGACCTTCAGTTCCCTTCGTTTTAGTCATGTGTTAATGGTTCCCCGAATCTTTATACCCGGTACCCATAGGGTACAAGGGTATTATAAGTTAGTGCCAACCGAGAATGTATGTAACAGGCAGAAGGAGAAATCTCCGACCCTATAAAGTATATATATTCTTGATCAGCGTCACCAGCCGAGTCGATTTAGCCATGTCCGTCTGTCCGTCTGTCTGTCCGTGTGAAGAAACAGATCTCAGAGACTATAAGAGCTGGAGTTACCAAATTTGGTGACAACATTGAAATCTGTTGCACGCAGATCAAGTTTGTTTTAAAATTTGGCCACGCCCACTAGCGCCCTCAAAAATAATAAAAAACGTAAAGTAAGCTATACTCGTTATTTTCGGCTTTAAGTTAATAGATACAATAAATGAATAGGCTTAAGTGGACGTTTTCTGAAAATTTCAGTAAAATCGGATGATAAACATGGGAGATATTAGCAATAAGGTTAGAATTTTAACACACCGCCCTAAGGCACTGCTGTTGCAAGCTGTAGCCGACAGGTGGCGCACTCGAGCCTTGGCCGTGCGATATAATGGCGCCAATGTATGTATGTACAATGTAATGTATGTACAATTTTAAGTTGCCTTTTAGTGTGAAGCGCAAACGTTTAGGTACCGGGTATCTCACAGTCGAGCACAGTCGACTGTAGCTTTCTTACTTGTTTTTTATTACGCTCATTTAGTAAACATTTCAGGAAAGCTATTTGATTTCCTCTTTGACCATATTTCTAGTCATTCCTGTTTGATCCCTGCTGAGATCTAAAATATTTGCAATCCCTTTTATCTTAAGGCAATATTCTTGATCTAAATTGGGATCAAGGCCAGTTATTCCCATCATAAAAGTATATATATTTGTAAAACTCATTTTTGTAATATTTATTTATTGCAGGCGCCCAGCGCTTTGGACGCATGGGAAATGGACCGCCGCCGCACTTTGGCATGATGCCCGGTGGCAATGTCCGCCGCCCCGAGAGCACCGACGATCGCCACGCCATTGCGCGTCACGCCGAGATCTATCCCAAGGAGGAGGAGCTGCAGACCATCCAGCGCATTGTCTCGCACACTGAGCGTGCCCTCAAACTGGTCTCGGACGCCCTGGCCGAGCAGCCGAACGAAGCAGCGGGTACGGCGCCCAAGAAGGAGAAGGCCGACAAGCCGTCTGAAAAGGATGGACGCGACAACCAGATCTTTTCGTTCCACAAGGATGCCGATAATGGTGGCAATGTGGTGCGCGTCCTGAAGGGAGTGATGCGCGTTGGCTACCTGGCCAAGGGCCTGCTCCTTCACGGCGACAATGCCGTCGAGCTGGTCGTGCTCTGTGCCGAGAAGCCGACGGCCGGTCTGCTGCAGCGTGTGGCGAACGTGCTGCCCGACAAACTCAAGGAGGTGGCAGGTAAGTGTAGTCTTTGCGCTCAGCAATCCAGCAATTGTTACAACAACATTTCGGTTGTCCTATTTCGAGAGGAACAGAAAACAGAAAACAAAAAACTTTTTCCAGAGAAATGGCTTGAGTGACAAATGCGGCAAAAAGCCAAACAAACTGAATCAAGAAACGAAAGAACTAAAAGATACGTACTTAGCTTGGCCAATTTCACACTGTGGCTGTGCAGCTGGCAGGTGAATTTGGCCAACTGGAAGAGCGGCTTGAACTAGTTAAAAAAATAACGAAAAGTAACGAAAACACATTTCGGAGAGCTAAAGATGCCAATGGCAATGGATCCGTTCGCAATTCGCAATTCATTACACAATCACGTTCGACGTTCGGGCAATTTGTGTGGAAAAAGTCAGCAAAAAAAGCAAAAAATAAGTAAATTAAGTTAAATTGTACTTAGGACAACTACAACTGTTGAGCCCTGTTGTTGGGGTGGGACCATTGAGATTGGCACGCCCGCCAACCCCGCGCCCAACGCCCCCCAGCCAACATAGCCAGCCAAACACTAATAGCGTATAAAAACGTAACGTATTTGCCGTTTTCAGCTTCTCTCTCTGCAGGATAAGTTTCGAGCCTCGAGCTAGCCTAGAAGCCTAGAAGCTCGCCGCGAGAGTGTGTCTAGAGTCTAGAGTGTGTGTCGTTCAGAGTCGTTAGCCGTGTCTGTAGCTAGCTGTGTAGCTCAGCCCTCAGCCCCATACCAAGGTTGCTCGTTTGCTGCCTCCTCCCCGCTCGGCTGCTGCTGCTCTCCGCTCTTCTGCTCCACCTCCACTCCACCACATGCACCACCACCACCAGAAACGGATCTCGTCACGGTAACAAGCAGGCGGACCAGCCTCCAGTCTCCAGTCCAAAGTGGTGTGGTCTCTCGTGGCCTTGATGAACAATCAAACTTAACCAACTGCAATTCGTTCGAAGCCAAAGGAATATATTTATACAAAGTTTATAGCGCTCGTTTTGCTCGTTTGCCTCGCTGTTCTCTTCGATCCTTTCGATTCCGTCTCGACTCCGGATGAAACTTTGTGTAAATAAAGTCCTTTGTTGTGGCCAAGAAGTTGAACAAAACACAACCACACGCCAAGAAGCAATGCGATTGATCCACACACAGACTTTTGGGATTATGATTATTATTGCAAAATGCTCGAAACTGCGCCGCCTCATCTCTTACTCGAAACCCAAATTGTCAAATTGCAAGCAAATATATCTATACTCTCTCTAATGTGTCGTATACATATATATGTGTGTCCAAGCGGCCGAGTTGTGTGTATCAAGCTTGATTGTCAATCGAAATAAGAAAGAAATAAGAAGTAAAATCATAGAAAACATAGCGAGCGAAATTTGAGCGAAAGCTGACCACGGGATCGGTCGAGAAGGCAAGACAATGAATGGCCCACGTCTCCCGCAAGCAACCCATAAATTTCGTTCAATGTTTTTGCAAGTAAAACTAACCAAACCAAGAAATTTAATCAAGAATCTATAAGAATTCCGTTCAATTTCGAATAATCAATAGTAAAGCAAAGTCCAAATTCAGTAACTCGGTTCGCTTTCGCTCTGAATGGAATTGCAACGAGTCTCGCCAACTCCTTCCAACGAGTGTCCCGCCTCTCGTTGAGCTTGCAATTCCCTTTACGCGTCGAACGAACGGACGAACGGAGAGAGATCCCGAATCCCAGCACGCAACGATGAGCCTCGTCTCCTGTTTGCTGGGAACCGAGGAGCGGATGATACGTGGATCGTGGGAAGAAACAAACATTAGTCGTGCCAATGTCCATTTGAACCAAATGTTTGCCAATCTATATATCACTATATTGCATTTATTTTCGGGCCCACACTGGAATTTTTGCTTCACTCACAATGTTTGTCTCTTTTTCCAAGTCGAATCGCAATCGAATCTAGAGTCTTTCGATGTTTGTCACGACTCCTTTGACTCCCTTTAAAGACGCCGCCTTTGACCTTTCCCCTCTGTTGCTCTGTTCTCTCGATTCCAGGCGAGATGCAGGTAAACTACCGCGTGGAGGTCGCTGCCGATGATGCCGCCGTAATTGTACTGGACGAGGCTGTTTCCGTGAAGATAACCCTCACATCGCCCCTGCTGCGAGACTCCAGTCCCGGCGACGTTTCGGCCAATGACGATGGCGAGGGTGATGACGCCAACTTGGCCCGTGAGCCGTGCCTGCGTGTAAGTAACCTCGCCTTTGAACCCGCATGAAACCAAGAACTAAGCCAGGTTTTGCAGGCCTTAGCTGACTTGCGTCACGCCAAGTGGTTCCAGGCCCGTGCCACTGGCCTGCAGTCGTGCGTCATGGTCATTCGCATCCTCAGGGATCTGTGCCAGCGCGTTGCCTCCTGGCAGGCGCTGCCCCAGTGGTCGCTGGAATTGCTCGTGGAGAAGGTGATCTCGTCGGCTGCCTTCGCCATCTCACCCGGCGACTGTATGCGCCGCATTATGGAGGCCCTGGCCTCGGGCTTTTTGATCAACGGCCCGGGCCTGCTGGATCCGTGCGAGAAGGACCCGACCGACGCTTTGGTGGAGTTGACCAAACAGGAACGCGAGGATCTCACGGTGTCGGCCCAGCTGTTCCTGCGCTACATTGCCTTCCGTCAGATTTACAAGGTGCTCGGCATGGAGCAGCTGCCGGCCATGAAGTTTCCCATGCGTCCGTGGCGCATCAATCGCAAGCGGCGCCGTTCATCCGGCAAGGCGGGCGGTGCTCCCGGCGGCGAGGCCGAGTGCAACGACATGGACGACACCACCGGCTCCGACGAGAAGGTGGCCAAGAAGGACGCCGTGGTGGCCGGGGGTAGTGCCGGAAGCGCCTAAAGCCTAAGGAGGCCCGTCGAAGGAAATAGTTTATACATATACACGTAGTTGGCTATACTAATATTACAATTTCTCTCAAGATTAACTATAACTAACTCGTATATCTCAACACGAGAGTATTCAATACCAATTGCGGCTCATCGTGTCCCATGTGGGCGTGGGCGAGGGAGCTATGCATGTCCAACATGTTGCCCGCGATTGGCACTTAGAAGAAGAAGCCCCCTATAAACCTATAAACTCTTTACTTACCATATTTAATGGATCGATCATTACAACTTGTATTTTTTCTAGCATTAGAGGCAATGTATTCCAATTTCGAGGTGAACACACATTGGTCCTCGCGCGTTTCACACACCCACACACATATAAACATGTAAAAGAGCGAAACAGATTTTAATAAAACTTAAAGAACAACAATTGTGATGGCTTTTGATTAATTACGAGTTTTTTAAGTGACTTGTATAGACACATGCATACATTTGATGTTTCTATGTGTAAGTGAAGTGGATGAGAAGATTGCAAGAAGTAACGGGACCTTCTTGCGCTTCTTTGCTACTCTTCTCTCTTGACGAGTGCGTGCGGTTAAAATAATATCAGTGTCTACTTATTTTATCTTGTTGCTGGTCGGGATTGTATTGTATTTGTTTATAAAAGTTACAATAATATATTCCCTTTACTTTGGGAAAAGTATTATATTACGGAACCTGCTGTATATCTACACATAATTGCTCCACTTTGACTTGTATAGACACATGCATACATTTGATGTTTATATGTGTGAGTGAAGTAGATGAGGAGATCGCAGGAAGTAACGGGACCCTCTTGCGCTTCTTCGTCTACTCTTCTCTCTTGAAAATAATATCAAAGTGTACTTATTTTATCTTGTTTCTGGTCGGGATTGTATTGTATTTGTTTATAAAAACTATAATAATATATTCCCTTTACTTCTGGAAAATATTATATAATGGAACCTGCGTTATATCTACACATATTTGCTCCACTTTGAACTCTTGTTACTGAGCGACGATGCCTCATTTTGTGCCGGACGTTTTGTGGATTTCGAAGCGTGGCCCTTGGATCTGTTATAGTTCAGGGAGATTCCGATTCCATCACTTAGGTTCTGTGCAAGTTCCGCTACCTCCTTCGGGCGTTCTGCCGATTTTTGTGGCACAGGAATGGATTCATCCACATAGTTTGCCCACTTATTTTTGGTTTTCTTTGGCGGCGGCTGCAGATTGTTTTCCTGACCCGCCTCAACTGTGGAATCCTTCTGATCTAGCAGCTGGTCCTGTGCGCTTAAGAACAAGTCTTTCTCAATTTGTTGCTCCTGTTTCCCACGCTCCAGGTTCATTTGCTGCACCTTGGCCCGGCACTCTGGTCCTGATCCTCGATAGAACTCCTTGAGCAAATTCTGCTTTTGGCGGCATATTTTGCATTCCCATTTATTGCCTTTCTTCACCAAGTCCACCTAAAAGGAAAACGTTTTATTGAGTGTTTTGATTTAATTGATCAATTTTGATAAGAACCTGGTACATATTGCATTGGATGCATTGTAAAACGCGAATTTGCTGGGACATATGAAAAATGATTTAAATCGAGTGGGAAAAATAAATAAATATGTGTGTTAGTGAGACCGCGCCGCGTTCGGTAAAATATACCCAATCTTGTTATTTATTTTAAATAAAGAATTATTATCATTTATATATAACCCTTTGATTTGGGAAAAAGTCTTTAAATATTTGTTTTTGTAATAGGTTTACTTAAATTTAGTTATATTAATAATCAGATTAATAAATTCCAAGTATTGAGCTTTAGGGAACCACTAGTTCCAACCATGAACCGGTCTCGTGAACCAGTCGGCGTTTTCAAGGCCTCGCCCATCCCTGGTGCAAAATATAAACAAACTTTGCAGCGTTTAATCGTAGAAGCGGCGCTGTCATTGCGATTGGCGCTTTCTAAATATGCGTTTGGTAAGTCATCCAGGTCCACATCCATATAAGCCGCTTTATCAGCGGAAGTGACTTGACTCTCTGCTTTCCAGTACTGCCTCAGCGGGGACTTGGCCAAGCCATGTTACATCATTACATTCAAGGGCCTAAGGATAATGCTGGACTGCGGCCTGACGGAGCAGACGGTGCTGAACTTCCTGCCGCTGCCCTTCGTCCAGTCGCTGAAATGGTCCAACCTGCCCAACTTCATACCCAGCCGGGACCACGATCCACAGATGGACGGCGAGCTGAAGGAGTGCTGTGGCCGGGTGTTTGTGGACTCGACGCCGGAGTTTAATCTGCCGATGGACAAGATGCTCGACTTTAGCGAGGTGGATGTGATACTTATCTCGAATTATCTCAATATGCTGGCCCTGCCGTACATCACAGAGAACACGGGGTTCAAGGGCAAGGTCTATGCCACGGAGCCAACGCTGCAAATCGGGCGCTTCTTCCTCGAGGAGCTCGTCGACTACATTGAGGTGTCGCCCAAGGCCTGCACGGCGCGCCTGTGGAAGGAGAAGCTCCATCTGCTGCCCAGCCCGCTGAGCGAAGCGTTTCGGGCAAAGAAATGGCGCACCATCTTCAGCCTCAAGGATGTCCAAGGCAGCCTCTCGAAGGTGACCATTATGGGCTACGACGAGAAGCTGGACATTCTGGGCGCCTTCATTGCCACACCCGTCAGCTCTGGCTACTGCCTGGGCTCCAGCAACTGGGTGCTGAGCACGGCCCACGAGAAGATATGCTATGTGAGCGGCTCGTCCACGCTGACCACGCATCCGCGGCCCATCAATCAGTCGGCGCTGAAGCACGCCGATGTCCTCATCATGACGGGGTTGACGCAGGCGCCCACCGTGAATCCGGACACCAAGCTGGGCGAGCTCTGCATGAACGTGGCCCTGACGATCCGAAACAATGGGTCCGCTCTCATTCCCTGCTATCCCTCCGGCGTGGTCTACGATCTGTTCGAGTGCCTAACCCAGAATCTGGAGAACGCCGGACTGAACAATGTGCCCATGTTCTTCATCTCCCCGGTGGCGGACAGCTCCTTGGCCTACTCGAACATCCTGGCCGAGTGGCTCAGTTCGGCCAAGCAGAACAAGGTGTATCTGCCGGACGATCCCTTTCCGCATGCCTTCTACCTGCGCAACAACAAGTTGAAGCACTATAACCATGTCTTCTCCGAGGGATTTAGCAAGGACTTTCGGCAGCCCTGCGTGGTCTTCTGCGGCCATCCGAGCCTGCGCTTCGGCGATGCCGTGCACTTCATCGAAATGTGGGGCAACAATCCCAACAACTCGATCATATTCACGGAGCCGGACTTTCCGTATCTGCAGGTACTGGCCCCGTTCCAGCCGCTGGCCATGAAGGCCTTCTACTGTCCCATCGACACCTCGCTGAACTACCAGCAGGCCAACAAGCTAATCAAGGAGCTCAAGCCGAACGTCCTGGTCATTCCCGAGGCCTACACCAAGCCGCATCCCTCGGCGCCGAATCTGTTCATCGAGCAGCCGGACAAGAAGATAATCACGTTCAAGTGCGGCGAGATTATACGATTGCCGCTAAAGCGGAAGCTGGATCGCATCTACATAACCTCGGAGCTGGCCCAGAAGATATCGCCACGCGAGGTGGCCGCCGGCGTGACCTTCTCCACGTTGACGGGCGTCCTGCAGGTGAAGGACAAGGTGCACTGCATCCAGCCGTGTGCGGACAGCATTCAGGATCATCCCAGCTCGAGCTCGGCTCCCACCAAGGAGGATGTGCTAAAGAATGTGAAGTACGAGTACGGCAGCATCGATGTGGAGGCTGTGATGAAGCGACTGGCGCAGGATGGCTTCTCCAACATCAAGTTGGATCGCACAGGCGGCGCTCTCACCCTCAACCTGGTTGCCGAGGACACCGTGATCAAGTTCGAGGACAACGAGACGCACATCATCTGCGGCGGCAAGCCCACAACGCGACTCAAGCTGCGGGACACCATCATGAAGTGCTTACAGAGTTTCTAAAAACATAAAGTTTTATATTCCTTAGACCTAAAAAACAACAATAGTATAGGCTCTTGATCTTTTTATTAATGTTTATTTCGCCCCAAAGTCTATTTTTTACAAGCGCCGCTCAGACCATTAGTGATCGCAGATCGCGGACAAGTAGTGATCGCAGATCCCTCTTGTTCTACTATCGATCTCTTTTCTTAACATTAATCGATAGTATCGGTGTACAATGGTTTTTAGATATATTGTTTACACTTCTGTTACATTCTATGTTATGTTTATCTATGGTGTTCCTACTATGTTCCTACAATAGTGTTAGTTCTGGATTAGTTCTTGACTTCCATCACCGCCGAGCATCGCTGGCAGGTCTCCTGGTCATCGTCATTCAGACTAAAGCGACGACAACGCGGACAGAGCGAGGTCTGGACTGCAGACGTAGTCAGGGATATATCTCTATCATCAGATATAATGAGCCTAACAGAGCCCACTTGCAGTATCTCGCACAACTCGGAATTACTCAAGGGTTCACCCAGAGCGGGATGAAGCGATTGCAGCAGTTCCAGCTGGCTTCCCTTGATCGTTACAGCCAGGTGCCAGGTGTTGACCTCTCCAGCCTGTTGGTTAATGAGACGTTTAACGTCAAGAGCTGCATTCACAACCTCGGTGGCTCTTCTATCCTCCCATTCTTTGTGGGCTCGAACCCTCTGCTCGTGAAAAGCACCGCCGCCAGTGGCATCGTAGTAGCTCCAGCTTTCCTCCACCAAAAAGGGAACAATGGGCCACAAACTCTTGCACAGCTGCCGGTAGCACTGGGTGAGGGTCTGGCGAATGGCCAGAAGCTCCTGATCATTGCCACAGTAGAGGCGATCCTTGATCAGATGCACATAGACTGAGGACACCTGGTTGGCCACGAAGTTTTGAATGCAGGCCACCACGCGATTGTACTCGTAGGCATTGTATAGCTTGGCCACCTGAGGGAAAGAACGTTAATTGGGGAATGTGTATAGCTAGTGACCTACCTCTCCTTCGAACTCCACCAACTGGCTCAGCAAGTACCTATTGAGATAGCTTGTATCAGGAAGTAGTAGCTGCTGCTCCTCCTGGCCTGCTTGCTGCTCTCCAATCACACCCTTCAGGTAACGCAGGGTGCCGCGCAACTTGCTCAGATTCTCGGCCGCCTGCTGCAGCAGCTTCTCGCTCACCGTAATCGACATGTGCTGGGTGCCATGGGAGGCCACCCACCAGCGCAGAGCATCCGTGCCATACTTCTTGGTAATCTGCTTGGGTGAGATGACATTACCCAGGGACTTGGACATCTTGTGGCCCTTCTCGTCCACCGTGAAGCCGTGCACAAAGAGTGCCCTTTGAGGGGATGGGTTTTAATGAATGAAATTTAAATTTTGAACGAAAAGGGTTTCTCTAAACCAGGGGTCCGCACCATTACATTGACATGCCAACACTGCATTTGTGTATGTGAAAAATGAGAGAGAGAGACTTCCGTCTCTTTCATAAGTAACAAGATATGACAAAAAAAAAGCAAACTTTTTTTTTATATGCATAATAACTAGCTATAACTAAAAAATCAGCTATTTCACGCTAAAAACGGCTAGATTTAGCTAGAACATGACAATGCGGCAGCACTAGCGCTGTGCTTTAATTTCGTGAGAGCGAAGCCGAAGACCTGTGCCGAAGTCACACGAACGTTTATACTGTGTATGAGATGCAGCGACGCCGGCAGAGAAATTTCCTATCCCACGGGATAGGGCCGTGCGGACCCCTGCTCTAAACTCACTTGTAGGGCGCACAGCCCCGAGCAGCTATGCTCATGAGCAGAGAGGACTGAAACCAGCCAGTGAATTGGTCATATCCCTCCAGATACAGATCGGCCACTCGGTCGCCCTTCAGCACTGCCGACCAGGTGCTGCCCGAGTCGAACCAGATGTCCAGTATGTCACTGCCCCTGACCAGATCCTTGAGGTCATAGCCAAGCTCCGTGGCAATGCGAGCAGGTACCAGTTCCTCTATCGGCTTGGCCCACCAAAAGTCCATGGAACCCTCTTGGCGCAACAGCTGGCAGAGGTGCTCTATTAGCGCAGGAGATATGACCACTTTGCCACTCTCGCGGCCGTACAGAACGGGTATGGGAACACCCCACGCCCGCTGCCGGGAGATGCACCAGTAGGGACGCTTCTGGAGCTGCGTGAGCAGGGCCCTCTTGCTGGCCTCGGCATTCGCTCGGGGATAGATCTCCACCCTCTCCAGTGCCTCGGCCGCTGGTGTCTTTAGTTTCTCCGTGTTGATGAACCACTGCTCGCTGGCCCTGATGATCACCGGCTGCTTGGTGCGCCAGTCTATGGGATACGAGTGCTCCATCGTGCCGGAGTGAACCACATCCCTGGCTATGTGCTGCAGGACTAAGGGATTGCCCTGATCCAGCACTGACTGGCCGCGCAGAAAACTGGGAGCCTCTTTGGTGTAGATGCCCTCCTCGTTTACCAGGCATTTCACGGGAATTTTCCTGGCCAGACTCACCAAGAAATCCTCGGGCCCGTGGGCAGGTGCCGTGTGAACCAATCCCGTGCCCTTGCTATCCTGCACGTGGCTGGCATCGAAGAAGGGTAACTCGGACTGTTCTTCGTCTATGGGATGCTTGTAAGTGAGCTTGCCCAGGGAGCTGCCGCCTAACGTCTGAATCACCTCGCATTTGAGCTGCGTGCTGGCCTCAAAGTCTGCCAGAAGAGCAGAGGCCATGAGGTATAGCTCGTCTGGGCTGTGCTCTTGTAGCCTGACCAACACGTACTCCAGGGAGTCGTTGTAGCAGATGGCCTGATTGCTCGGCAGTGTCCAAGGCGTTGTGGTCCACACGAGCGCATATATCTTGTTCCTAGTTCCTACATTCAGTCCGTTTGGGTTGAGGGCGAATCTAACGTAGACCGAGGGACTTGTGTGATTGGGGTCGTACTCCAGCTCCGCCTCCGCCAGTGCTGTTCTAAGGGAGACGTCTTTAAGTAAATACACCCTTAACCCCCCAAAGATGTCACAAAGGCTATACCTGGATGATGGAGACCAATAGACCGGCTTCAGATCCCGGTAGACCAGGCCCCTTTCATAGAGATCGTAGAACATCTGCAGCTGGTTGACTATAAACTCCGGCTGGAAGGTCATGTAGATATCGTCCTTTTGCCAGTTGGCCAGTATTCCCCAGCTGCTGAACTCCTCCTTCTGCGACTGAATCGCCTCCAAGGCAAAGGCACGTGCTGCAAGAAGCATTATTGTATGCATTCAAGCAGGCAGTCGAGGAACAAACTCACACTTCTGCCGGATTTCAAGGGCATTTTGTCCTGAAGCGGCACTCGTGGCCTTCAGCTCGATGGGCAGGCCGTGACAGTCCCAGCCGGGAATGTAGTTGACCTGCTGGCCATGCACCACTCGTTGTCGCAACGTCACATCCTTGAGGATCTTGTTGACGGCGTGGCCCATGTGCAGTTGGCCATTGGCGTAGGGCGGTCCGTCGTGCAGGACAAAGGTGGGTAGCCTCTTCTCCGCCAGTGCCTGCTCCTGCTCCTGGTACTCGTAGGATACGGCAATCTTCCTCTACAATACAGACACCACTATCTAAATTCAGTATTTCTCAGCTGGAAGCCACCAGAAACATGCCTCCAGGACCAGACGCTCCTGTTCCTCCCGTTTGGCCGCTGTCAGTCGGTTGGGAAACCTCGTCCTCGGCAGGTTAATGGTGTCTGTGTATTTCTTGGCATCTTTTTTAGCAGCTTTCACACAATATAAGCGATTTCCAATTCGAAAATTGAAAATACGAAACATTTTGTAACCGAAAACAAATTAGATTTGTGCAGTGTGCCCGTCAGATCCTTCACGGCAGCTGGTCACACCTGAGTTGCCAAAACGTAATTGATGGTGCTGCCAACTGCTTTTGCCGGCACTGAATGTGTGGAACGTAAGTTGTGGGTCTTAAGTTGTGAAGAATTTAAAGAAAACGTTGAAGAAACCATGAATAGACTTTAAATGTTGTATTTCTTCGAGTTTATGTTAAAACAATTTATTTTTTCTTCAAATAAACTTTTCTTGTTATTGATGGTTACAACCGCTTTGCTATACCAAAATAGTTCGTTTCTTTAAAATAACTATTCAATTGGAAATATTCTTAAGGAATGAAGAATGAAAAGTGTTGTAAGCCAATTAGCAGTGTCAAGAAATAGGTGACAACCCAGTAAGTAAAATCTGCAACTCACCCGTCGTCCCCATGAGTAGGCCTAGCTGTCATCAGTCGCTTGAAGCTGTCATCATTAGCAGGAATAATTTTCATGCGAGACGACATTCAAGGAGAAAAAAAGAAAATCAAGTGAAAATGTTGGTGACTTGGGGAAGATTGGCCACAGGTAAGCCAGCCACTGATGCTTTTATCCCGGCTTTACCTAATTAGTAGAGTCCATATCAGCATGTGCCAGAATCGGGGTCAAAATTGGCCATCCGATCGGGGGTCAAGGGCGAGGCCTGCAGCGCAGCCTGGCTCAGTCTCCCGTCCAGGTCCGTTCCCTTCATGCATCCTTGGTGCTGCGCGACGACAAAGATAAGGAGTGCAAGCCCGAACCTGAGGAGGTCTGCAAAGAGGAAGCAAAGGAGAAGGATCCATGTGAGGATGAAAAGACGCCCGGCGGCGGGGCCAAGAAAGTGGAGGGGAAGGGCGACGGAGCCAAGAAACTGGAGGGCAAGGGTCGTGAAGGCTCCATTCATGCTGTCATCGGTCCCGTCATCGATGTTTACTTCCCGGATGAAATTCCGGAGATTCTGAATGCCATGGAGGTGGTTGACGCTCCGATCGGACGCCTGGTGCTGGAGGTAAGGTCCTTTATTTTTAATTCAATTAATTATTTAACTAAAGTTTTTAGATTCTTTGAACACAATTGCACTATTTTCTACATTTTATATTAACCTTTTTATACAAAAGGAATATTATTATATGTTTTATTTCTTGTATTATTTAGATTTGTATTTTCGTTAAAGCAAACTTGAAGTTTTATACCCGCTTTATTAATCAGCGATTAAATAATAAAATAACTTGAAACTGAATGCATGTCTGTCCCCGTTTAGGTCTTCCACCACCTGGGTAACAACGTGGTGCGCTGCGTGGCCATGGACTCCACGGAGGGGC